>OMNW01025302.1:4563-17987 GCA_900303245.1 Selene dorsalis
TTTAACTGAACATAGACTCATCGATCACTGCGAAACTACACAAGAGCAGTTTCCAAATGAAGGAAGGAAGGTGTGAGAGAGAGAGACTGAATGAGAGAGAGAGAGAGAGAGAGAGAGAGAGAGAGAGAGAGAGAGAGAGAGAGAGAGAGAGAGAGAGAGAGAGAGAGTGTTTATCAGTTTCTGCTGCATTAGTGGAAAAACACCTGTAAAAAGTTGGAAGACAAACTGAAGAGTTTAAGTCAGAGCTGCACAGTTAAGTGCGATTTAAAACCAAGACCAGAGGTGCTGCAATGGTTTTTAGTAAAGGTTAAATGTGTCACAACGTTGTCGCTGTGCATTGTCAGCACCATGAGTGTGGTGTTGCTATGGAGAAATCGTTTCCAGCTTAATTTCTAATATTCTACTCAACAACCACATTTCGATGATTATCTATTGACATTAGCATCATGGATTCAGTTGCAAAGCCAATAGACGGCTCTCCTTCTTCTTCATAAGTTGTATGTGTATTATTAATTATGTTCTATATACTATAATAGTGGCATGAAATGATCAGACAAAGACAATTACATTGTTAATCGCAATTATTTGTCAGGTAATTAATCGTCATCTAAAATTTTATCCTTGTGACGGGCCTTCACACGGGTCATAGCTTCACTGTCTTTTATTTCAACCCTTCTTGTATTCATGTCTAATAAAGACATGGTAATTCTGCAAAAATGCCTTTAAACGCCTTTATCATTTAACAAGCAAAATTTGTAAATTACTGTGCATCAACATGAATAAATTTACTCCTGATGTAAACCGAGGCAGATTGTGGTTCAGTCCTGTGCTGGCAGGGTGTCAGACAGCTGAGAGCAAATGACCTGTCAACATCATTCTAAAATAGCCTAAAATAGCAAAGTGTCCATCAACACTTTTTTTTTTTGTGGTCTTGACGGCGTGAACATTAAAATGTACTGTGTAAAACAGTGGCAGGTTAAACTGATCTGACCTCTGACTTTTCCCTCGTGAGCAGCTCTGTGTCACTCATAAACAAAGACTCAGTGGTCCCATAAATGTCTCGTACATGGACGTAAAAGCCTTAAGAGACTCTAATAGCTCCATAAAACCACAATAAATTAAGCAGAGTTGTTATTCAGAACGAGTTGATGATGATTAAAATGTCACATAAACTGATCCCTGAGGCCAAAGACTGAACTTTAGGTGATAAACGTAAATTAAAAAAAAATCACTTTGAGTCTCTTATAATATAATCATAATACTAAAACTGCTGAATTTACTTTCTACCCTGCGTTCACATGCATCGCATTCGGAATAATTATTTCACATCGAGGTGTTTCATTTACGGCCGTCCACCGCGTCCCTCAGGCTGAGCCTTCACAGAGACTAATCCCAGATTTGTGGATCCATTTCAAGAGTAACAACATGTAGCTGAGGGCTATTTTGATTTCTTTTCACAGGCCTGGAGCTGCAGGCGAGGAATTAAAGTGCTGTACAATATTACTTTTTGTCTTCTCACTGTGGAGAGGGATCTTCCCTCACAAAGCCGGAGCAGCAGATTAAGTGTAAATGAATCCGTCGTGTGTGTGTGTGTGTGTCTGTGTGTGTGTGTGAGTGTGTGAGTGACGACAACGTTACCAGTTTGTACATTTGACCTCTTTGTTGGAAATGAAAAGCATCTTTGTTTTCCTGACATGAAGGCGTCGAACACCCACAGTAAAAAAACAAAACAAAAAAAAACCACACAAATATATATTTTTTTAATTTATAACAATATAAGAGAAAAAAAGGAGAAATTCTTCATGTTTGAGAATCTGAACCTGGACAATGTGAAGAAGACAACACACATTCTTACTTGTGTTTATAACCCTAAATTACAAAGATATTAAAGATACAAAAACGGAGCCTAATGCTGATTTACAGTTAGAGAGACCAGGAGTCTGGTCATGGCTTCGTCTCATCACTTCGGCAGTGGCACAGAAATGACATAATCGAGGTCGTAGGTCAGTGAAAAGCCGTGTTAAAAACCCCGGATGACAACAACAACGCAACTCCGAGCTGCTCCGAACTCACAGGGGGTTGCCCCAACAACTCCCATTATATGGATATATGTAGGTCGCGAGTGGATCTAAATATCTTCTGAAGGACTCCAAGTTACACCAAAGTTGTCCAGGTTGCAAAAAACGGAACTTCTCCTTTAACTATGCTACATTTGTACCTTCATTAAACAGCTTCAGAGTCATTGTGATGGTTAGATAAATGACTTGAAACTTGTTACAGGGACAATGGAGGCTCTCTGTCTTCCACCTAGCGTCTCTTGCAGGATCAGAGCCTCCGACCCGGTGTCCCAGACCTTATCTCTGCAGCACCGCGATACAAACGCTGATGATGGATGAAACTACACGAACATACAGGTCGTAACATTGTATATGATAAATAATGTTATCCACCACTCTATTGATTGCTTTCTGGCCAGCTTTGTTGAAAACATGGCCGGGAGGAGGAGGATTAGTGACTGGACCTACACAGTTCCTCTTTAAGAAGAACTTTTTAAATCCAAAACCTAGCATCACTGAAGGAGAACGTGTTGAATCTGTGGACACGTGCAAGAACGTGTTTGACTCTGGTCTTAACTTTAATCTGTTGAGTTTTCTGTGAAGGAGCCTAAACAGCACGGTGAACATCTGCTGACAGACTCTCTGGAAGAAACAGGAGGTCCAGGAGCTGAAGGAATCATTAGTGGATCGATCGTGTGTGTCCCGCTCCTGTTTGGTTTTGTTCTGATGTGGCTGGTGGACTGAGAGTGAATTAACCCCTCCTGGAGTAAATGAAGTTGGGTCTGACTCTGAATCTGAAAGTCAGAGAGGATGACCTGCAGCAAAGGGCCTCCGGTTGGACTCGAACTGGGGGCCACTGTGGTTTGGATGAAGCCTGAATGACATGAACTGGAGCTGGTGCTGCTCTCCCTGCTCAGTGATGAACTTGTATCTTTGACCGATTTGCTTTTACTTTACATTATATCATTCAGAGGGAGTCATCATAGAGTGTAGGTCTGCTGAACATTTACCAGCTGTTGTTCTCTGACTGATTAAAAGTGTTTGTTCTGGTTTTTAAAAGAGCAACAGCAACAGCAAGACGAGAAATGAAAACTCATTCACAGGAACTGAATCCAGAGAGTTAAACAGCCATCATCAACACATCCACCACCTCATGCTCCACACCCTTGAAGTGTGTTCACACACAACGCAAAGTCATTTTAAGATGCAGACGTCTTTTAGGTGCGAATGTGCAGCAGTACACACTGATGCAGCGTCTGTGTGATCTTTGAAAAATGAGATTCAAACACTGCAGAGTCTGAAATGTCAGAAACTGGTGGACAGTGACAGACAGCACATGAGCTCATAATGAGTTTTGTGATCAGTCAGTGTGTTGACGCTGCAACAAACTGTCGATGATGAACGAATCTTCACCGAACGTAGAAATGTGTCTACGTCTTAATGCACAGTGGACTTTTTCTGCTGCAGCTCAGTGTATTGAAAATTCATGAGATTATTGTGGGTCCAGATGCGATCAGACAGTTTTGTATATATAGATGATGTATCTTGAATCTGAATCAGCCGCATCAGTATTAGTCGACGTTCCACCAACAGTGTTAAAGAGTGTGTGTGTGTGTGTGTGTTTGTACTCCTATCATTGTGAGGACAAGTGTGAATTTTAAACCTTTGGAGTGAGGACCATTTTGTAAAGTGAGGACATGTGTGGAAAAACGTATTCTGTGTGTATTTCTTGGATACACACACTTTTTGCTCTCTGCTGCCCCCTACTGTCAGTACAGTACTAACCACATAAAGGCCTGTTCAGTCCTGGTACACTATATGTCAGCTCCACTATCAGCAGCTACAGGGCAGGGATCATGTGTACAGCACATCATCTCAATGCCTGTGATGTCCTCAGGACCACCAGAGTGAGAGTCAACTTCACCAGTGTATCCAGTCAGCTGTAGTAACTTTGGATTGGTCCCGGTCCCGATCCCGATCCCGGTCCCGGTCCCAATCCCGGTTCCGATCCCGATCCCGGTCCCGGTTCGGATCTCGGTTCGGGTTCCGGTCCCGGTGCCGGTCCCGATCCCGGTTCGGATTCCGATTCGGAACCGGTACCGGGACGAGAACCAAGACCAACAGAACCGGAACCGGTACCAGAGCTACAGTGGAACCCGGACGTTACAGGAACCGGGAGTAGGACCGGATCCCGAACCCGAACCCGAACCGGGACCGGTACCGGTACCGGAACCCGAACCCGAACCCGAACCGGGAGTAGGACCGGATCCCGAACCCGAACCCGAACCCGAACCGGGACCGGTACCGGTACCAGAACCCGGACCCGATACCCGAACCGGGAGTAGGACCGGAACCCGAACCCGAACCCGAACCCGAACCGGAACCGGAACCGGGAACCCGAACCCGAACCCGCACCGGGACCCGAACCGGAACCCGAACCGGGACCGGAACCGGAACCGGAATCCGAACCGGAACCCGAACCGGAATCCGAACCGGGACCGGGACCGGGATCGGGATCGGGACCGGGACCGGGACCGGGATTAGATCCGGGACCGGGACCGGGACAGGGAACTGATATGTTCCAATGCCTTAAAGATAAAATATGGTGAGGACCAGCCTAAATGTCCTCACTTTACAAAATGGTCCTCATTCCAAAGGTTTAAAATTCACACTTGTCCTCACAATGATAGGAGTACACACACACACACACACAACCACTTTTATTCCTCACAGCAGGGTGATGGGATTCTCCTTACTGTTTTTCACTATAGTGCAGTATCAAAAACAGCTCACAGTCCGCATATGAATAAAACTTTGAACTCCAGAAGAGTCGATTTCCAATTATCTTTTGCAGAAAATGAAACGAACACAACGAGCTGCTGATTGATGCCACTCGCTGATGCAACAATCTACAAGCACATGCTCATCCTCCTCTCCTCAGCCAGGAGCAGCAGGGGAGGGTAAGCCGATTACACCTGTTGGGAGGGGTCATCAGACATGTAGCAATTACAGGCAAGTAGTGAGGAGATAATGGCCATTATCTTTATTTCACCAACCTGCTGGTTTAGCCGACCACACAGCCGATCAGCTTGGACAGAAAGAGACAATGTCTTCTCCATTAGGTTGTCAGCTGGGGGTTGCAAACATGAGGCTGACATCAAACGTAGAAGTCAGATACTGGCTCAGTACAAAGACAAAGAGCAGGGAGGCCTTTAGACAACAGGCTTTCCTATGTAGAAGTTAAGTGTGTGCAGGAAGTAAAATGAACTCCACTGGAGGAGAAGGGACAAGTTCAGGCTCAGATAACTCTAACCCTATAAATCTGTTCCAATATTTGTACAGAGAAAATCACAGTCATCTGTAAAAATATAAGTATTCGTACAGCCATCATATTTTGTTTGGATCAAAGTTAGAGGTTTATGTAAAAGTCGAACCCGGGGTATGAAACCTTGCATTTCTAAATCCAACAAAGAAACTGGAAGATGCTCAAAATGCCCTGTTAACCAGCTTTCAAATAACACATTGAGAGCTTTTGGTGCTGGTCTTCCCACAAGTTACACCTGCCTGCTGTTCAAGAAAAGACACATCAGAAAAGCAGCTGTACTCTCTGTATCCCAGTCAGCTGTGAGCAATTTCAAAATATGGCTGCACCACAAGAAAAGGAAATATGGTCGTTTTCATTTTCCAGAGGCTTCTGCTCTTCTTCTTCTTCTTTTTGTAAGGTGCATATGGCAAATGGTGAAGTGCCGTGACAGCTAAATCTGGCGTCTGTGCCCTCAAAAGTTCTCCAGCTTTATAATAAGGAAATAAGTTACAGAGAAACGTTCTCCCACACACGCGCTCTTTCACACATAAATACCTGGAAAAATAAAGATCCTCTAAACCTTTAAATGCTTCTTTTTTTCCTGCTTATCTGGAAAAGCTTCTGCTGCTTATCTTTTTTATCCAGCCTTAAACTCTCTTGATCTTTGTTGCAAACTGAGGTTCACCTTTCTAAGGGCGCCTCGCATGCCGCCGCTGTTTCAGCTGCGTCAGCAAGTGTTGCCTAAACTAGGAATAATACAAGTCCAGTGCAGCAGGAGCACACTCTTACCACGTAAAAAAAAAAACTACACCGGAGAGGGAGACAGAGGATCAGTATAAATACAACCCAGGGGTAGAAGCTACAATATCGCTCTTGGTCCTTGGAAATTTCTCCCTGCACCCTGTAGAAAGCATAATAGTGTTTTCATGGACATCAGCACCACTGGCCAGTAGTAGAGTAGATTATAGGAGCAGACCTTTCATACCATCTCCTATTGGGAAACAGGAAGAAGTCAAGTTTACTCCAGCTAAAAGAAGAGTATAAAAAATCCTAATATGTGATAAATTAAGAATAAACACACCAGCAAAGAACATCTGAAACATTTACAATAATTTTCACTATTTTTCCACGATATCTGGAGTGAACTCTTTGACACTGGCCTTGGTGAAGGTGTACACTCTCTGAGTCTGTTCTTCTATAGTTGCACATGAATTTCAGAAAAACAATCATCAGGAGATAAACTCCAAAACAGGTTTTCAAACCCATCACCTAATGTGACCAGCGAGAGAACAGTAAACACTCAGCCTCTGCTTCCTGATGTCTAATTATCCGTAATGACCAGATGCTTGAAGAGACTGATTATGGACCTGAAGCCTGAGAGTCATCATCTCAAACACATAAATGAGCCAATGTTCCAGATTCCCCGTCTGAAAAGGGTTGACTTCCAGGAGCTTGTAAAAGGACTCTTCTAGTGTTTGTGGCAGCGTGATAACCCTTGTTCACCCATGTCTGAAGTGCCTGTCTGGTGTCCAGCAGGGACACCGAACCCTCCCCATCAGTCTCTGCTAACAGCAGAAACAGCAGCATCCATATTGACAAGCACTCACAGCCTAAAGGCTCAAAGAGGAGAGGGGGAGGCCGAGCGGTCAGGGAGCTTCCATGCAGCGATGCAGGGACGCTCTACCCAGAAGTCTCTGCAGCTCCTCGCTTAGCCTCCGTCTATACCGTCTCTTTGCACGTTTGGGTGCAGGTTAATATAGTGAGAATTGACAGATTAATCTCCATGCCTCGGTGCTGCAGGGTATTACATTATGTGGAAGAAGCAAGGGATTTCTCATAACTCAGAGCTGCATACACAAGCTGTGCAGAGCCCAGTGATGAAGGAGGAATACTGCAATTGAGTCAAGAGTATATTCTCACACGGTAATGAGTGCGGTATTTCAAACGTTATGTCTAAAAAACTCATCAAAATGAGGTAAACAGCAGGCTCCAAGGCTTTTGCAAACATTGTAATGGCGGCAACAATCAGCTGTTGTGACTCCTCACTTCTTCTCTCAGTCATTTATGAGAACTCCACACTTAGAAATCCAAGTCAGTGTGAGCTCTTGAATCATTCATAGCTGAGGGCGATCACATAGTTGTCTCCTTTACTCTAGGGTTCAGGGACAAAGCAAGGAGGGAGGAGGTTGTAAGTGAGACAGACTCTGATCCTGTCCTTGCTGCGAAGCTTGAAACTCCTGTCCTTTTTAGCTGGCAGTCAACAGTTCCTCAGAGCCTTATAGCTCAAAATAAAGCTGGTATACATTGTCGGGTGTCCTTGATGTGGCTGGGACAAGTGGCGTTGTCATGGAGATGGATATTTTAAAAGATGCGTTTTGAAAATTGAGTGACTGATGGTTTCACGGGTGTTGGACATGGAGAAGTAGTCCATATTTTCAAAAGACAGCTTTTGTATTACGGTGGTTTCAGTGCACGCTTGGGGTGAACTAAGCGCACATTCAGTAACAGTTCAATCTAAAGACTTGTGAAATGTGAAGATGTTTGCATCCATGTTAGTAGAGAAAGGTCATTTTCTGAAGACCTTACAATACAGTGTGGTTAGAAATGAGCCTGCACAACCTGGTGGAGGCAGGTCAATCCTTACCAGACAGGTTCACATGTATTGATTCAAACATCACTTCTGTAGAAAGCAATAATTTCAAATATTCAGGTTATTGGTCATCTCACAGGGTTTGACAGAAACACTGGATATCACAGTTATGCAATGAGTTGACCACCTTTCACTGAATCACCCAAACCAATGACAAGGAAAGGTGCAGTAACAAGGACATGATCCCTCACTGGCTTCCCAGCAGGAACACTAAAGGCTCAATTTTAACAATTCAAAGCACATGGTCTGATGAGTGTGTTCATGTCTTTTTTTTAGCTAAAAAGACGTTGTTTCTGTGCCAGATGCACACGCAAAGGGTTGTACCTAATCCCTTATTTATCCCTGGAGTGTTATGGGCATAACATCCAATAAACCAATCAGGGCACCATCTCCCATTGCCTTTAGACACCAGGTATGATTGCACCTTGGTGTACTGCAGTTATAATGGGGCAGTGTTTCAGTGGTGGAAGTAAGAAGCTTCCCTGGAGATCCTGGAACAGGAGACATTATACAACACACATTATACAACACACAACATGCTACAAAGATGGTCTGACCTTCTGCTCAGTGTATGTGCTCTGTGCAGCCTCGTGTGTTGATGGACATTTGATTATCTGGGAAAGAAAAAGAAGAAAAAAAGCTCCTTCATATAATGAGTCAGTGCAGATTTTCACTAAGATCAGGTTTTTGTTGATCAGTTGCGCACTCTCTTTCTTCTGCCTTTTCATAGCAATGAACCAACAATACAACCTCATTTTATGACCAGCATACCCATTGGTCCACAGATGTGTATATGGCACTGGGTGGGAAAATGCATCAGAAGCTAGGAAAGCCCGTTGTGTTGTACTTTGCACCAGAAACTAGGTCCTAATTATCTTAAATGGAGCATATATGAAAGCTGAGGGGCTGAACCCTGCCTCCGTGCCAGGCATGTGCCCCTCCACAATAGAAGACTGTGTTTAATGGTTCTCAGTGACATATTTTTCAGTGTCTTTTTTTCAGACGACTCTATGAGTAAAAGACATTGATTTGATTACCACTCATAAAATCCGCTTGTTTACCAAGGGAAACAGTAACACATGGTGGCTGCACTGCTCACAAAACCATCTCACAGCATAATAACAACTATATTGTGTATGGCTCGGTTATATTGGCATTCAAAAGAGTGATCGCCCAAAGTATTAGAGGTGACAGGAGTCTGCTTCGTCACGGTTCTGCTACGCAGTAGATTTGTACATATATCTGTGGCATAAAGTTTATTCTAGGGCGACTGTGTCTCTGGGAAATGTTTGTGATAAAAACATGCTGCATTAAACAGCAAATATCTGATACAAAGGTGAAGTGTTTTTCAAACTTTTTGATGTTTTGTTTGAGTCTCAAGTGGAACAAAAGTTCCAATAATAACAATTTTAATGGCCAAAGTTCCTGATTGGAGAAAGTTTAGATTCAGATTTGGACCAAACTGACACCATTAATAGGTCTCAGCAGGGCCCGGCCACGTTATTCCTCTGAAAAACAAAACAGCTCTTGCATCGGATGATTGTTCATTTGTAGGTTTTTCAATGCTTTACTCATTAATTTGTGCCCTGTAAGACTAGAAATGACGGACCCAACCACCACATGCATTGTTTAGAGGAACCCTTTGTCAGCTGTTGGGGATATGAGTGAGCCCACTGGGATCCATTAACAGTGACATTACAGAAAAAGCTGCATACCGCAAGATCTCAAAACGTCACTTTGGGTTGTAAAAGAAAAACGAAAACAAAAAAGTGTCTGTGTGTGTGTGTGTGTGTGTGTGTGTGTGTGTGTGTGTGTGTGTGTGTTTGCTGAGCAGAAATGAAAAATTAAAAATGAATTCACACAGAGTCACAGTCTGATGTTAGAAAATGTAAATGCCATGACACGCTTGGTTTATTAGTACATGGTATCAGATGATTGGTCCGGGTTGCTTGTGTCTGCTCTCAGCCAGAAGAAATTAATGAACGGTTGAAGTCTGAAATCTGAAACACGGAGGAGGCAGTGTTCTTGTTCTGACAGATATTAACTTGAATATCCTGGAAAAAAAGACAACAACACACATCCACTGTGCCTCTTGTGCAGTTTGAAGTTAATAAATCTGAGAGTCGGTAATAGAGCCGAAATACGGTGACAACGAAAAAGCAAAGACTACCACCGACCCACTGTACACAATTCATCCACCCACAAGCTGCCGACATAATGGCAAGTGTGAGTTCAGTCCTGTGCTCTTTTTAATTACAGTGTCATCATGACTTCTGAGCCAGTTTGTTAGTTGTGAGTTAAGTTTTTTTTTTATGTGTAAGTTTCTCAATTTTGAAACTTCCTCACTGTGACAGGTTCACTGTGTTCCAGTGTCAGTGCCAAACCCAAAATAGTCGCCAATGTCCTTTCAAGTGAGGCGTCAGAGGTGAGCTAAATTGGCATAAAAAATGGAAACAAGGGACGTGTAATTATTTCTCTCAGGAGTTGCTAAAGTCAACTTTTATTCTCTTCTTGTTATTTCGTCCCAGTTTGCATTTCCTCCCTCACACACTGTGCTGTAATAAACCTGTGATTTTCTGTCCTTTTTCACAGACATTGCTCTTTTTTTTTACCCTTTTCAGAGTCATTTTGGCACAGTGTTATCTTCAAAAAAAGAAGAGAGGCCGCTACTTTTGACTTTTATTAGACCTAACATTTATCTCATTTGGTGACTGTTATATTTCTCCATAGGGACAACTCTCATAAAAATCTGCGTCCAGCGCAGCCGGTGCAGAACGTCGTGTCTATTAAATCAAAGTTTGTAGGAACATTTCCCAGATTCTGTGTAAAATCATTCTCATGCTGAACCATATGGCGCTTGGAGGAGGGCAGGAGATGGCCTGGCTCAATGGATGGCACCAACAGATGTTGGCTTTATGACAGTATGAGAGAGTGCGTGACAAATCTACAGCAGGGGCTCGCTGGCAAATTTAATAAAGAGATAAAAGCTGATTTAGATGAATTACCACAATATGTCTTCACTACAGAAAAGAAATGAGCTGTTGTAGTGCTCGTCAGTCTCCACCGCTGTGGTCCAGACTGGAGAATTTCAAATATGGCAAATTGTGGTCTGATCCTGTTCATCATATTTTCACAATAGAGTCACAATAGGAGACAACAGGATTAAAAAAAAAGTTGAATTACAATGTAGAGGTGGAGTTCTCTCTTGGTTCTCCAGTTTCCTCCCATACTGAGGTTGTTGGCCCCTGTGATAAACTGGTGATCTTTCCACGTAGCTACACTTCACCCTCGTCCTATTGGTTCATTCATGTTTTATACCAAATACGCACTTCTGTCTGTACGTTCTACGTTCTTTACATGCATATTTCTGCTAGAAAATTGTAGATATGGATCCAATGTGGCAGCAGTACCACCAGAGACCATAAGGGGCAGTGTGGAGTCAGTGTAGCTCACAGTTCAAACCAGAGCAGTAAAACATGACAGGGAAGAAAACTCTGGAAAATGGACAAACTTTATGAAGAAAGATTGTGTGAGTTGGTGAGAAATTACAGCAGCAGGTGGACTGGACAGGAACTGGATGTGAGTCGATCCATTTGAGACCCAGTTTGTTTGCGTTCTGTGACTGATGCATTGTTAAACATCCATCCCAATGTTTAAAACATACAAATCAATTTTCATATAACATAAATTAGTCTTATGTCAGCCCCACACTACCATCACTACACTGTATTTTCATTGTTAATTAGCAAACGTTAGCATGCTACACACTTTACCAACACTATACCGGCATGTTAGTATTGTCACCACTGGCTCGCTGACATTAAGCAGCTCATTGTGTCTAAGCTCAGTCTCAAAGAGCTGCTGGTCTATGGACTGAACTGTGTAAACCTCCGAGTTTAATCAAATATACTATGAGCGCTGTAATAGGCAACTTTGGATGATGCAGAGCACCAATTAGAGCGGCGGCGGCGGCTGCAGCGGCCTTTCAGTCAGACAAACCGCACACAGACAAAACCCAGCTGCTGAATCTGGAGTGGATAGCCTCACACTCAGCTGGCTGGCAGCAGCCATGTATAATAGATTAAGACGTTTTAGAGGACCGGGCTAAAACTGTGACGGATATGCTTTGTCACATGAACATTACACACACTTTTTTTTTCTTTTTTTCTGAAAGTTGGACACTCCCAAGGCGACCTGCTGAGAGAAGCATCTCCAAAATGGACAGAATTTGATGAAACACAGAGAAGGGGCTGAAGTTAAATGATGGAGAAGTGCTGGGTCATGATTATATAACACCAATAATATCAGAGCATGTGAACATTCATCCAAGAAGCCGACATTTTCAAACATCATCTCAATCAGTGTGTTGTCTCTCCACAGTGTTACACAGAGAGCCCCCACTCTCAATCTGAAGCCATCTGACAGGTGTTACTGCCACAAGTTTTTAATAATGCATCCAGAGATCAGGTGACCCTCTGCAGGATTTTTTTGGTATCACACACACTCACACGTTTACACACAGACAGTCCTTCATGCAAAAACACCATCTGCTCCTCCTGTGCCTCCTCCTCTCCTTCTTCTTCTCCTTCTACTTCTTCTTCTTCTTCTCATCCCCTCCCCTCACTGTTTGACATACAGTAGGTATGAGCGGTGTAATCAGTCAGAGTGCGGCCTGCCTGGTGTTGTGATTTCTTTGTGTGGTGAAGCTGCAGTCATGTGAGTGAGCTGGTGTGAGCTGCAGAGCAGGATGCACTGTAGCTGCCTCTGAGTCTCTCTCCCTCTCCCGGTTTCTGCTGATCTGTCTCCAGCAAGCCGTCAGACTCTCGGTCTAACTGTTCTCAGCGGGTACAGCCTCAGGCTCTGCTGACTCACACACACACACACAAACACACAGATATACATATAGTTGAGTTAAAGAACATCCTGGCCATATCTCCACCATATTTCCTCCTGTGTTTCTGGCTTCTTCTCCCTCTTCAACAATCCTTCCCTCAGCCTCACTGTCAGCATTTCTTCATTTCATACACCCCTCCTCCTCCTCCTCCTCCTCCTCCTCCTCCTCCTCTTCCTCCTCTTCTTCCTCCGTCTCAGGACTGACCTCATCCTCATTGGTCTCTATGGCGACCATCGCTGGGGGAGGAAGCAGCAGCGGCTCTGGGGGCAACAGTCATCATGGCAACTCGGGGGTGCTCCTCTCCAACACTTCGGCCGGCAGCTACAGCAACGCCACCCAGCAGCCGCCGCACCCCTCAGCACAACAACAACAACAACAACAACAACAACAACAACAACAACAACAACAACAACAGGCCAAAAACTCAGTCGTCTCCTCCCTCTCCTCCCTCTCCTCCCTCTCCTCCTCCTCCTCCTTGCCTCCCATCACCAACCCCAGCAGCTCCACCAACAGCCACCC
>OMNW01025304.1:0-13667 GCA_900303245.1 Selene dorsalis
AAGCAGAAAATATTATCACCCACTGTTTTCAACTTCAGTCTCAGCTTATTTTATTCAAGAAACATTTTTTGACAACGTTAATGTGAAAAGCACCTGAGCTATGCAGGGAAACATTTCATGTGTCCAATGAAATAGAAATAGTCAAGTGCATATACCTCATACATATATGCATGGCATATGGTATGATATGATATGATATGATATGATATGATATGATATGATATGATATGATATGATATGATATGATATGATATGATATGATATGCAAGATGTGCATATGCAATTTCTTTATGTTGAATTTAGTGTTGGCAATGGCAGTTCTTTTGAGAGTGCTGAATCAGTAGAAACAGTTCATTAAAAAGATTCGTTCAAAAAATCAATTCACCAAATCATTCAGTGCTTGGCAGGAGCCCTGACCGCACGGTACATAGTCTGACTCCCAGCTGACCCTGATTCAGTTCTCGGCTTAGCCCTGAGGCTCACTTTCACTGTGTAGTACGTTTACTTAATGTTTGTGGGCACAGACGTTCGCAAGCAACTAAACGACACGTTCACTAATAGCACAACACTACTTTCAGTACTATCTTCAGTAAACAACACATTCATGAACGTATCGTGTCATTTGGCACAGTCACTGAATGTACTACACAGACGTTCACAAACGAAACAACCCCACTTTCCGTGGTATGTTCAGTGAATGTACTGTCACTCAGGGTTGAGGGCTTGTGTCACTGAACATGCAGCGTTCCTTCGCAATGAGAGTCTCTGATGGCCTGCCCACTTGCTGCTGAGCTCAAATGAACTGAGAAAAGAACGAACCTGGTCAGGAAGTGATTCTATTCAGTTCGTTCACTAAAACAATTCATTCTTTTGAACCAAACGTTCGCAAACCAGACAACACTAGTTGAATTCAGGATG
This sequence comes from Selene dorsalis, assembly GCA_900303245.1. Lineage (NCBI taxonomy): Eukaryota > Metazoa > Chordata > Actinopteri > Carangiformes > Carangidae > Selene > Selene dorsalis. Next base: position 919 of record OMNW01025304.1, read on the forward strand.
TGTATGAGGGGGTTTGCACACCTACCTCATTTGGCCCAGACCAAAGACCTGAAATTTGGTCCAACCAGAAGAGATGGTCTGAGTCCAGACCAAACTAAACCATGGTTTGGACTTTTGCAGTGTCAGAGCTTTTTTTTAATGGACTTTTGAAGCTTTAACAGGAAGTTCTAGTTAGCACAAAGAAGAAAGAGTAAATATGAGCATATGGGGAGAAGAGGAGACGTCTGAGTATGGGTATATGACATGAGCTTTGCAGTCTTCTTCTTTCCTGCCAGTGATGATAAAGCCTCCTCATGATGTGGATGTTCATCTGAATCTGAAATGGGCTTCATATTGGGCATGGTGTTGATGCTACTGCCATAACATTATAATTATAGTTACCATGATGTGAACTTGTTCCTTCATTTTCCTAGATTGTTACTTTGGTAATAGCTAATTTGAGGAGAGCTTTGGTGGCGCGACTATGCTATATGCACGCCTGTTTACAAACCAATCATTGTCAAGTGCAGGGAGACACAGCATACAAACGTAATGAGGACAGGATGTCGTTTGATTTTGGCTGCAACAAACCTCCAAGAGGAAACTCAAAACAGTGCTTTGATATTGAAAAACCAACCAGAACCAAAAAAATGCAACTTCACTCCACATGTGTATTTGCAATGATGGCAAAGACTAACCTTCCTGCTTCAACTTAATATCTGTCATTTAGGTCTGGATCTTTTTCTTGCACAGTCTGTATCTGTGTGTTGTGTCTTTATATTTTATGCATCAATGTCTGTTGATTTCATTTGTACGTCTGTATGGTTTCCCATGGGTGACACAGTGATGCAGCGCGTAGCAACGTTGTTACAGTAAGAGGGATCTAAGCATGACCTCGATCATTTGGTGTTTGTCTCTATATGTTAGTTGGGATTGTCTCCAGTGTACCTTCTTGGATAAGTGGCATAGCCAATGGATGGATGGATGTTTTCCCATTAATATGTTTATCATAAAAGCTGCAACCAAATCCAGAAGGGACTAAACTTAAACCTGGAATAAAAGAAGAAAACGCCAAAACAGAGAATAATGTGGGTGTCACTGTCAGTTTTGATTAAACACCACAGCTCCAGGCTCAGCCATCCCAGGGAGGACACTCACAGCTCGTCGGCCACCAAATGGCTCTCTCCGAACAGACCTGCTCTCTTTGCTTTTGTGCTCCAGCTCCTGATTGAGAAAGAGTCTCCGCTGTGCCAAGTCACCTGCTGGACAAAAGGGGATGACAGAGGGCATACCAGCACACACATGCGCACACACATGTGCACACACACACTCTGCCACATAACAAATGCAACACTCTAGACTCCACATTCCGACACTGACAATACAATGGGCCGAGAAAATGAGACACCTTCTATTTTTAAAGCCCACATGTGATTATAGCAGCTCCATGTTCAGCTTCCAGTCCGTTCATTCTCACCGGAGAGATGGGTTTCACTGCTGTCATTAAGGAATCACAGAGAGAATCAAGAGTGGACCTCAGACTTTCAGACAGCCAATTCATTCACTGTGTCTGTTTAATATGACCAAAACCTGCACCTGCACATGTAAATTCTACTCATCCAAATGATGGAGGTGCAGGTGTCAGTGACTTAGGTGTAATACAGTACCATGAAATATAATCTTTAATGTTTGTGTATGCACTGTGAGTTCATCATTACAAACTCAAACTCATCATCACATCATTATAAAAAGTTAAAAGTTTTGCTTTGTTTTTGAATATTTTAATATATTTTAAATCTCAGAAATCAACACTGTCAAATCCACAACCTCTTTTTATTATTAATGGTGTATTCAAAACATGAAGAGGGTTACCTGCAGCTCAGCAACAATTCTTATATAAAACAGTGGCTGTGTGATTTAACCAGTACCTTTTATTAAACATGGAAGTGAAACGGGAGAAATGAGGAAAGTAGAAAAGTGCTCCTCCTGAGCTACTTTATGTTTTCACCCTTCTATTCAGATTTATCTTCTCTCCCTTATTTATTTATCATGTTGTGATATGTTCATTTTTATTTTGTGTAATTATTTGTTCAATGATTTATTAAGTTAGGATGATGCTTCAAATCCCAAGGACAATCTATTAACTTTGATCTTATCTATTTTGTACCTGCAAATGTATATTAGCATAATTTTATAATCCTGTTTAGTCTGGTTCAATAAACAGTTTGAAACAATAAAGCAGGTATTAGTTTGATGCTGATACTGTGAAAATGCCAAAGCCACAGTCCACAGTCAGTCCACAGTCCATACAGCTGCAGCCCACCTGGACCTACCATCCATCCTTTGCAGAATTTGGTTTCTTTGAGCTTTTTGCCTGAAATGTGCTCTGTTTTTATTGGATGACTCAGTAAACAGTCAATCAGCCAATCAGAAGACAGGCCCAGAGCCTCCTCTTTTCCGATTTGGCTCACTGAGCTCCGTAGAGAATCCTGAGATGATTTTTAGACGTTAAAACTACAAATACGTCCTTGTATAGATCCCTATGTCAGATAAAAACAGGAGAAATGGAATTAATGGAGTTTTTATTTTATTAGAAAATTGTTGTGTTTTCAGAGTCATTCTGTTCCTTCAACGCCAAACTCACTTCTGCTTTCTTGTACTTGCACTTCTTGGACTAATTTCAGACTTTGACTTGGTATCGTTAAAGGTAAGGTAGGTCTATACTCATTATTTGGTCTCTAACTGAAGCACTTGAATTGAAATAGCTTCTGACTGAATGTTGAGATCAATATTTCCCTCTAAAAGTGAGTCAGAAAACTCAGTTTGTTCTTACCTTGATAGATAGATAGATAGATAGATAGATAGATAGATAGATAGATAGATAGATAGATAGATAGATAGATAGATAGATAGATAGATAGATAGATAGATAGATAGATAGTGAAGCAGCTGCTGAAGTTATCAGCTAGAATGAACAGCTGCAGTTATGATGGTGGCAGGTTTCCACTGAGTGTTTTCTCTGACTTTGTAACTTAGTGACTTGACTGTGCGGTGACATTGAATCAGTCCTCTCCGGTGGCGCAGCACCCTCAGTGTGAGCACATCACTCTGCTTTATAGTTTAATAGCTGGAGGCAGGGACGAGACAGAGGGCGTATGGCTGCCACCCTCTGACACGCAGATGGCAACACTAATTGTTAGAGCACAGGCCTGCAGCACACACACACGCATGCACACACAGTTTTTCTAATCTATGCCAGTTACATACAAACACCTAGACCCACCTCAGCCTCTCACAGACCTTTTAATGAGACACAGGGAAAAATGCTCTTTGGTTGCACCAGTAGCTTTATTAAAGCAGAAACACAGTGTGGGAATGGTTGCTTAAGTTGTTGATCACTTGACTGTCAAAAATCCATTTGTGTAAAATCTAACAATACACTTATTTTGTTAAAGTACCCCATTGTGACAGGGGGCACAAAGAAGTAACACAAAAAATAAAAATAAAATGAACGCAAGTTAAGTAGAAGTGAAACAGATTCCAGTTATAATGAATTTTATTCAGAACTGTAATAAAAAATTGGCAACAAAACACTGGGTAGCAGCAGTTGATGATAATAATGCAACAAGAGGATTACTATTGGAAAAAGATCCCTCTCTCTCATAAATAGATGTTCCACTCTGCCCCAACCTGGAAGTCCAGCTCGTGCCTGGGGAAGTGGGGAGAGCTGTACATGATCACCTGTGAGGGGAGAGGGGAAAGCAGTTTAAAGGGCACATCATATTTTTGATAAGAAAACAGTCAACCCCTGGACTGAGCAGTGTATGGGTAAGGGAGACTGGGGACGGTTGCAAGGGGGGACGGTTGCAACAAGTCTTATTCCTCCAATCAGAAACTTTCTAGACTGATGATACTCACACTGCACATGCTCAGTTAGACCCTCTGCCAACCAAGAAGAGAGAGGCCATACTGAGCATGTGGTGCTGCTTGTATCAAGACAAAGTTGTTTTGAAGTAGCTTTTTTCATGAGCTGTATTTGTAAACTTGTTTTGTTGACTAGTCAGTGACATGGTTAGCACGTGTCAGTGTCATTGTGGCTAGCTGGCACATGATGTGTTGTCGTGACTGCATGGGGACAGTTCCCACAGTTGCAACCGTCCCCATGGTAAGTAGGCCAGTCATATCAAAACAGACCACACAACAGTATGTTTGAAGATTTTTAGCTCAAAATAAGCATAGTTAATATATTTTACTGCTCATGATGAACAGAACAGGCAGTTATATTATAAGACAATGAGAGACTAATGCTAATGATAAACAAAAATAATTCCCCAAATAACTTGTTGAGCAAAAATGAGCAATTATTATTGTATCTGTTGTGCTGTGGGACACAGTGGCCACATCATTTTCTTGTGAAAGCAGGAGAAAAGTCAGTTCATTTGTTGTCATATAGTGAATGAATCATCTAAAAGTAGAAAGGTAGGGCTATGTTCTACACAAAACAAAATTTTAACTGTTATTTGATAAATATTACTAAATAAATGATATGATACTTTAATGTTGTAGGAATACTATGCTTATTGAGACAAAAAGCAGAAGTTCATTAGGGAAATTTAGTGTGTTTTTAATATGTTGCAACCATCCATGATCTGAATTCTTCTACTCAAATAAATATTGTGATTGATATGTCATATGTAACCATCTTTAAATGGTATGGGTAATTAGCAGACACACACACGTTTAATATGCAAAGGTTTGATGTGCCAAATAGTCCAAATAGCCTCTGAGTAACTGAGAGTAATGTAAACAGTGTTACAGCTGTCTCCCCTACTTGTATGTATATTGCTTGTATTGGTGCAGGGTGCTGTAGCTGCCTCTTCCATGGCACCAAGGTGAAGCTGGACACGACTCTGTTAGATACTGCGGCCTGCTAGCAAGAGCAAGGCTAGACTCACAGGCCAAGGGGCAACAGGAGAGACTCTTTAGCAGGAAGGATGATGGCAGGTGAAACAAGGCAGACTTAACTTTATCAGAATCATTAGCTGTGTCCTAATTCAGGGGCTGCATCCTTTGGAGGACGCCGCCTACGTGGTCTATAGAGGCAACGACTGCGGAGGCACCTCCGACCGCCTCGTCAGCTGTTGGTAAATGGGGCGGTCTAGCCTTCTACGGAAGAGCATTAGGGGCACTCATGAAAAAAAAGATAGGAGGGAGATTTTATTTCATTACACACTTCGAGAACAAAGTCGAAATGTCGAGAATAAAGTCTGAATGTCGAGAACAGAGTCTAAATTTCCTCTCTGATTCATTAAATTAGGAGTGGAGTGTGACTGACAATTGGACGCATCATTGGAGTGGGTCATGTGACATATAAGGGCTGGAAGTGGAGGGCAGGTACACCTAGAGCACCAGATGCTGCTGTCAGTTCCTCTGGAGGAGTTGTGGGCTGTACCTATTGAAGTGAAGTATTGAAGCCTTCCTCTAAGATGTTTTTTTCTTTCTTCTCATACATTCGTGTAGCGTCTCAGTGTGTTAAACCTGTGGAAGCTCAGTGTCCATGGACTTCAGTTGGGCTGCCGAGGATATTTTTTTTCACTGCAGTGAAACTGGACGGTCACTGGATAAATGCTGCGATGTTGTCCTTCCCACGGATGCTCAGTGTCTCTGGGAGTGAATGGAGCAGTGGGCGGGCCTGGACGCTGGGCCTCTGCATGATGATTGGAGGATCTGTCTAAAGGTTGAATCCCGTTGGATTGACAGTGATTTTCAAACACAGTTGACAGTGATTTTGCGAGTGAAGGCAAGAGACCACTTTCAGCTCATTTGGCTTGGTGATATAGACCATTAACGTTGTACATATCATACACTGTAAATAAAACAGAATCATTGCATTTCCTTGTCTCAGTTTAACATAATTCCCCCATTTCCTTATTTGAATTTAATATCGTTTCGTTAGTTTGTTCATTCATTCATACTGTCACAGACCATTTTATTGAAAGGGAATGGAGGGTAGAATTGATGTATAAATAAATGAACAAATTTTATGATGTAGGCTGTAAAGACATGCAGTTGTTACTAAGGAGGACTGTTTACACCAAGCATGGGCAAACTACTGAAACTGAATGGAATGTGAATGTAGGTTTTCTTTTACTGTGAGGTAATGGCTTTTACCTGTCATTTATTATGTTATATATATGTTATATTTATATTAGTTCACACAAACACTCTCCTGATCTGATACTGGCCCCCGGCCCGGCCTGCCCGTCAAATTTTAAAACTCAGTGTGGCCCCCGGAGCCAAAAACGTTTACATTGATCCTCCCACAATAAAAAAAATCCTGTATCTCTCTTCTCTTTTCTTGCTTAGATGCCGACTCGGTGGACTGGTGGCCTGAACGAAATGATCTGTAGGAAATGTGTGAAGGTTTCACTCCTCTGTGCTGGTGACAGTCAGGCCCGGAGGCTCTGTGATTTCAGCTTGTCCCTCCGTCCCGTCCTCGTGGATGAAAAATATACCTCTGGCTTTTATTAAACACTGTAAAACAGGGAGAGGAGGTGGTGACCATATTTCCTGTAACTTGACTGGCTGATGGAGGAAACAACCACAGGGTGATGTCTGTGGTTTGTGCATGTTTGAAGATATAAGGCTTTAAAACCCCCTTCACCTCTCCCCCCATTTCTTAGACATCATGGAAACTCCCAGTGGTCCTGATCTGTGTGTGAAACCCCTGCCAGCTTTTGATTAACCACTAGACACACACACACACACACACATGAAATGAAACTCAAAATGTCACTTATCTACAAATGACAGTAGAGACATTTGATGGTTTACAGTGCAAAGCGCACAGACACACACACACACGCTCATATACGCACACACACACTTGCCTCTGGTATGGAAAAGTAAATCCTGACTCGTCCTGACTGGCTTGCTAATATCTCTCTTTATGACATCAATAGTGGAACAAACGTTCTCGGCGGGAAGTTAATTACTCATTACAGTCAGGGTCTAATAAAAAGACAGACTGATATGGTGTGACACCTGAAGCCATTACAACCCCTTCCCCCTCCCAATATGCATAAGACACACACACACACACACAGTAAATGAGCACACACGTCTGCACTGCATGAGCGGATAAATGAAAACGTTGTGTGTTTAGTCACTGTCCAGGAGGTCCCTGTCACCTCTGTAATGACACTATCCCAGGGGTGTCAACTGACTTAATTAAAAAAAGCACACACATACACACACGCACCTGCTGCTGGCACATTTAATTAGGTTCACCTCCATCAAAACAGAAACACATATTTGGAGGTGGTGGACTTAACTCTCCTGTCAGCATCTACATTATCAGCTCCACAAAGCTGTGGTACTGGAAACTGGACAAGGAAGGTGTGTGTGTGTGTATGTGTGTGTGCGTGTTTTTGGTGTTTGCTGTCATGTGCTTAGGTGACAGAAACTTTACCCGTGGTTGCAGCTCAACTGTATCTCTGTGTCTCACACTGAAAGCACAAGTGCACAAATTTACACCAAGAAAGTGACAGTATTGATTGAACTTGATCATATATCCTATTGGATCCCACATGTTCTATCAGGCCTATCAGAGAACAGAGAACCTGGGGATTACACTGTTGAGTTTAAGTATTGGATTTCAGCTTAGTTAATTGATAAGAACATCTCCTGATCTCAGTACAGCCTTCACACTGTACTACACAGACTCCACCGTCTATCTGAGGCAGGCAAGGCAAATGTATTTGTATGACACACAGTCATTCCATGTGTAAAAACAGAAGTAAAAGATATAAAGAAACACTATCAAAACAAAAATTTTAAATAGGTCATATCTCATAAAATAGAAAAAAGTTTTTATTAAACCATTTCTCAATAATAATAATAATAATCATTTAGTGACTCAGACAATAAGTAAAACGTGAACTCTGAAAGACAGTGAACAACCTGAGAAGTCTTGTAGTTTACCTAAAACAGATATAAACTCCAGTATAGGATCAATACTGTCAGAGATAAGTACAGATAATTGACAAGCTACATAAACTATATAGTATCTCATTATATGTATATAATATTATCAAATCATCCTCTTAAAGTTACAATGCTTTTTTCCCCTCATGGCTGCATTTGTCTTCCAAGTTCCTAGTTTAACATCACAAAGTGTAAGAGTGTAAAATTTTTCAAAGATAGATTCACTCTTAATCTGGCAGTCAAACATTTTACACTGTTACTATGCAAGTTTGTGACCGTCACCGACCCTCCCTGGGAACTAGCCTATCAAACTTTATTGAGGTACAGAAGTGAGGTAGGGTGAGGGGCAGAGAGTAAGAGACACAGCCCATTTTTGGGTGGTCCCATCGGTTGTGTGTTATATCATGTGTTCTGGAGCTGGTGGATCAAACGTGCATGCATGCATTTGAGCCCTCCTCGGTGTGTGTGGGGAAAAAAAAAGTTATAATGCACCCTTCCACATTTAAATGTCTAAAAACAACTATTTACACATTTAAAGTGAACTCAGCACCAAATTTAAATTCTAAACATCACAACAGTCACAAAAACAGAGTTAAAAAAAACAAAAACAACCAAAACCAACACACAACCTGTTTTTATTTGATCATGCATGTGATGTACAGTATGCTGAGGCTTGCACATGGGCCTTCTAAATGCTGTATGTGTGCTAAGAAGATGCTCCTAAAGACCTAATGAACAGTCCTGGGTTAACTCCACATCAATCACTAAATTACCCAGAACTAATACCTCCTCATTTCTACCTTATTAGGAATGAATTAGTCACTCCCCGCACCCCCTCATTTAAACTGGTGAATCATCCAGAGCTACTATCAATGCAGCATGGATGAGCACTTTTCTAACTATTATTTACCAACTGTGTTAAAAGTTAAACTTATGTGCCACTCAGTGTCAGAGAGCTCACACACTTCTGCTGAGTGAAGTTAAACACTCCTCTCGCAAATCAGATGGCCCGAAACTGTACAAATCAGCACTGCTGTTTGTTGCCTGGCAACCTGAATCCATTACTTACATGCGTGTGTGCGTGTGTGTGTGTAGGATGGGTTTGCCTAATCTTCCACTTTTAAACTACCAGCTGTGATCTTTTAGTGTGTGTATTTCTGTGATGAAGTCACTTGACCTCATCAACCATCACTTAAATCTCTAAGTCAAACACAGATCGTGTGAGGAGAGGATTCAGTGAGCCGAGTGTGGACCAACAGTCACAGGGAGAGAGGAGACTTGCTGTGGAGCCTCAGACCTGAAGTGGAGGGATGGCAACAAACAGAGAAACTAAACTGACAGAGGCTGACAGACAGAGACGTCATGTGTGGGTGAGGCTGGAGTGGAGGGATGGATGAACTGCTGTGTCTGTCTGTCTGTCTGTGAAACCTGTACTGGGATGTTTCTTGTTTTGTAACCAGCCGTCACTGCCTCTTTATGACTGATCCCATAATAGTATGACCGCTTAAAGTTGTGTGACACTCAGCAGGCATAAGGGGCAAAGAAAGCCCAAATTGACTGTGGTGCCCAACTGACTTATTCGGTCACTGTTTTCTCTACGAAGCCCCCCCTACAGGAGCGCATTTTGTCACTGTCGTAAAAACTTATAGCTAACCCTCTACCCCCGGCCATGTGCATTAGTTTTCAACAAAGCTGGCAAGATGTCGTGCTTGTGTTTGGGATCTGGGACAATGGGTCAGAGGCACTGATCTTGCAAGGTTGGTTTTTGGCCAAGAGACGCTAGGTGGAGGGCAGAGAGCCTCCATTCTTTCGAATAGTTTCCCTTCTATCCAGACACAGTAGTAGAGTACATTCCGTGCACTGGTAATGTAGAACAAAAGCAGCCCGAGGTCTCTCATAGAATGTAAAATAAAAACAGGAACAACAAACTTGACCAGTTGATGTTTCAGGAGGTAGACACAGACTGTAAAATAGGTAAAAGAGCCACTGAGGTCATGAGACTATGGCCACACTGGACAACTGAACAAATAAAGACAGAGCATTGTGATGTGGCTGCACTTAGAGAGACAAAAATGGACGGATGGGGACTGAATCAGCCTGATGGTGGTGACACAAAAACAAAATGCCAGCCAGGAGCACACATCACCCCCTCCAACAAGGAGTCATTTAATGCACTACATTCAGCCCTGACTCTCAGAACATCAAAGGCCTCATTATAAATCATTGACATACCCTTCAGAATAACCCATCCTTCAGAGATGCCTTTAAAGACCCACCTGTAGTAACGCTTAGAAGACAAAGTAAGAGGGAGGAAGCTGAAACTCTGAACAGTAGCCTCGTGACTAAATCTCCACATTTACATTGCATTAAATGTGGAACCTGCATAAAAGCTTTACCAGAGCTCCCCAGTCTTTTGGAAAAAAAGTGTGTGTTAAATGGTTTGCAGGCTGCTCAGCTGCTGACAAAAAACCATCACAGAGGATCATCAACACAGCACTGGCTGCCCTCTTCCCTCCCTGGACGACACTGCAAACACCCGCTGCCTCACCGGAGCCATCATCAGTTCACACTTCACATCCCAGACATTACTTGCATGACCTGCTGCCCTCTGGCTGGCACTTCAGGTCACTCAAAACCTGCACCAATAGACTGAAAGACGGCTTTTCACAGGCAATCAGCACTTGAAGCACATGAATACATGTATGAGTATATGTGACTATACAGTGACAATAAAGGCTTTCTATTCTATTTCTATTCTATTGTAAATATCAAAAAAGTGTTTTGCATCATACGATGTCCATGTGGAAAAAATCACACAGAAGAAACATCCCATCCCCACAGTTTCTCTGTATAATTTAGACATAGATGTGATTCAGCTTAGTAAATGTGGTCATCTTGATTCCATCAGGAGGTTTGCGTTCTCTTTTTTTATAGTGTTCTGTTCCCCATAGCGTTTATATTACCAGCTCAGTTGCATGTCTTCACAGAGATTTAACTGCACTCATCCAGGCTTTGAAGAAATCGGGCATTCATCACCAGAAACAGTGGCTGACCTGAAGCCACATCACCAAAGGTTATCATCTTTAAGGTAACAGTATAATTTACTTGAGTTACTGCTTGTGTGCCTCATTTACTTTTCCATCTCCAGTATTAAGTGTTGACTGCATTTCCCTCCAGGTGCTGCCTGCTAACCATCACCAAACTATAACATCCCCCTCCCTCTGTTCACAATCGCTCTCCAGTTCCCCGTTCTTCTGTGATACCTCACCTCTCAGCCCTGTGTGTCCCTGTCTCTGCTCGTCTCCCCACAGCCCTTTCATTACTCCAGTACCCACCCTGCTGAACCTCTCAGTCCTGCAGCGTAGTGCGTTGGGACAGCTCCTGCTGCTGTAGCTGCTTTTACAGCCGACCAGAAAGCTCAGAGGTGAGATCACAAGGATGTGGTTGCCCGGTGTGCGGATCACACAGCTTGGGGGGGTGGGGGTGGGGAATCACAGCCGTGGCTGCGTCCCTCTGGGCTTTCCCCTCACACCTCATCTGACTGAAGGATCCTCGATGACGGTGAGCTGATTGATTTACATGTCACAGAGTGAAAGATGGAGGAGTCGTGACCAATAGATCTGTATTAGCTAAATGGAAAACATCCAGGCTGTGCAACATTTCACATGTAGAGACAACAGACCAAGCTGTCTGTCACACAGTCACACAGACAGACAGACAGACAGACAGGTGGCCTGGCACAACAGAGCATGTATTAAGTCTTTTCAACCTGTTTTATTTCCTCACCTCCCACAGTGCAGCTTAGTTGGAGGACAATCCAATCTCATTTGTGAAGATCTCCCGTCTCTTCCAGCTGGGCTGTAATTGGACTCTCAAGAATCTATCAGCCTCTGAAAAAACTATTACTGCGGCAGAGATGAGGCCGAGAGATGCTTCAGTTTCATTGTGATGCACTGAGGTAATGATATCATCTCAAATCTAAATGTCAAAATATATTAGAGCTCATTTCTCTTCAGTATCACAGCCGAGCTTTCACATCAGACTGATATTGGTGTTTTTAATCTCTTCTATTATTTATTCATATATCATTTGTTATATTCAAGTCAAACTTTCATGTTTTCCTTTGGAACAAGTGAATTGTTGTCATTGTTTTACATGGCAGCACAGCATACTGTAGTACAGTGTGGTATAATATCTTGTTAAATGGTATTTTAACACCACAAGATGTTGCTTGTTAGGGGACAATGAAGATGTGGCACAGCAGTCACAGCCTGGTCCCTGTGAGAGCAAAGACCACTTGGCAGGTCTTAATGAGATCTTTGAAGTGCTGGTGATTACCTGCATGTGTGCAGATAACACAGTCTCCAGCAGGTTGTGTGGGCACTGTTAAGCTTTTCAGCACGGCATCGAATTCTGGGTCGACTGGAATTTTATATTTATTTCTTTACACTTCACCGTGTGTAGAAAGAAACGCAGACACCGATTCTCGATTCTGTCTCATTTGTCTTTTATCTCCGTCCAACTGTATCTCTCTGTCTTAGTTCTGCTCTTTAACAAGATGCCAAAGTTGCGCTCGAGAAACAGCGTGAAACTTAGAGAAATAACAAAAATACAGTACATAAACAACTTAATCATGCTACAACTGGTACAATGACATGGCGTAGCTTCCTGCTACATGAATTTCAAATAAACAAAAATGTATGAATAAATCCATTTCAATTATAATAATGCACTTGCACTTTACATTTAACAATTTTCCCAGCAACCCACATTATATATTAGCA
>OMNW01025305.1:0-13773 GCA_900303245.1 Selene dorsalis
CCTCTCCTAGTTAAGATGTAGTAATGGTTCAGTGATCTAAGAGTGACCGTGGGGCTGTGGTTTCAGGCTGTGAAGACTGTTGCAGTTCAAGGCCATTACCTCAGTTATGACCAGGGTCCTGCTGTGAGCTGGAAGTGTTTCTGCATCTCACCCAATAGGCCAAAAAGAAAAAAAGAAAAAGAAAAAGGAAATCATTCTTTTAATCATCCTTTTAATGTTTTTTACTGCCTGTAAAGCAAAAAAAATATTACAAAGAAGAAGACGGGAAATGGTGAGTTACACTCAGACCGATGAGTAAACACTCAAATTGTTTTCTATAAACACTCACTTTTCAGCATATTTTTCTCACAGGCACACACACACACTCTCACACACACACACATGCGAACTCAATATAATGACAATAATTCATCAGAGCATATGGAACTGATGTTTATGTTGCCACGGTTAACATGACATTGAAGTCAATACTCTAATGGACCCAGATTCCATTGACATTACAATTAAGGTTACTGGCTTTCTGTTTGCGCTCTTTCACAGGCTAATGGAGATTACATTAGCCCTCTTCAGCTTTTATTGTCTACTTCACTCTATCTCTCCCCTCTAATGCACTTGAGCTAAGTTGTCCAGTCTTTTCTTCTTCTTCTTCTTGAGTCATGCTTAGTGTCATGGCAATATTGGTTCATCACCTCAGTCTATACTGAAACATCTCAATAATTACTGGATGATTGTCTGTCATGGTCCCTAGAGGATTAATCCAAGACATTAATAACGCTCTAATCTTTCATCTAACACCACCATGACATTTTACATTTTTGAATGAAAATCAAAGGCTATTTAATGTAGGCTAATATATGTTAACTGTAGTGGTTTCATTAAAAATCATTATGAATTGTTCAATAGCTGGTATTCAATATCAGCTAAACTTAGTGTTTAATGCTATTCAGTAGTGAACACTGGAAACAGTAGCATTGTCAATGTGAGCTTGTTAGCATGTTAACCGTAGAGTTCAGCTCAGTACTGCCTCACAGAGCTGCTTATATCACTGTAAACTCTTCTTCATGCCTTCAGCCCAATTTAACAATGTGTGATAGTTATGGTTTTGACCTTGGGCTTTCAGAAGGAACCTCACTCACTCCGTCTGTGGTCTCACCACTAATCTTCTCAATCTGATGGCCTTCTACCTCCGTGACCCACCGTATACTGTATAGGGTGCCATCTCGATTACACACTCTCCTGTGCATACCCAGGTTCTGCACAAGCTCAGAGGCTGAACACAAAATAACTTTAAGCCTGCAGATTTGGGAAATAAATGTCAAACAATTGTTTTCACAGCTGTGCGCTTGGAGTGGATGCTTTACGTCGGTGTGACTGGTATGTATCAGAGAGGCTTAGCTCAAAGGGGAGGGGAAAGGCACTCGGGGTGTGTTGTTACAGTGAACAGGACAGGGTTGAGCTGCTGCGTATTAGGGGGGGAAGAAGAAGAAGAAGAGATGAAGGTCACTTGTAGGTGATTGATGATGTTGCCTACAGCGCTGTCATTGAGTAATTGACCTGAAGTCACCTGAGTTGTTAGTACTGAAAGAAGCACCTGTAATGAAATCATACACCCTGGCAGTGCTAAATGTAGAGATCTGACTTAAATGCAGCAAGACTGATGAGGCTGCTGCTGCGCTTGTGTCTCCAGTCCCTGTGTGGGCATCCTGGTCAGACTTCAGTGTTGTTGGTGGTATTATAAAAAGCCGATACAGACAGTTATAAGGTAAAAAATGTATTCAGTATTAGTAGTTTATGCAATAACCTCTGCAATGTCTTAAAGGCATCATAGCTAAAACATGGATGACTAGTTGAATTTGAATGTATCATAGTAAAAAGCCTATCAACATACAAAAAACCCACAATTTATACTGTGTACAATAATATCAAAGAAAACCAAATCTATCCCAAAATACTATCCCATCAAAGCTTTTCCAGGTAGATAATTACCAATGAAAATCCTGCATTTGGATGACTACGCCCGTCTCATGGCTGGACACATTGTTTTACTGGAATCAGATTTGTGCAGTCTCTGGGATAATTCCTCCATCACATGCAATTCAGTTTCAATGAAAACAACTTCTCTGTCTATGGGAATGTCGGGAGGGTGGTTGGGTGGGTGGCTCACTCACTCCATCTGTGGTCTCACCACTAACTGTGTCACGCACTAAAAAGGGGAGTTTGGTTCAGTTTGTAAGCAGGTATTTAGTTCTTTAGTGTACTTACAGAAAATGACTATCTTCAGTAATCCAGTAAATTTCATGGCCTCCGGGGAGCAAATTGCTGCACATTCACCCTTAACTCTCAGCCCTTCCCTTACTCAGCTCTCATGCAGCACATTGTATTTGAAGACAGCATGCACGATGCAGCAGCACGCCATTATAAACAATAACAGATGGACACCGTGGACTATGAGTCTCCCAGTGGGCACAGAAACAATGTGACTAATGATTTGTCAGCAGCAGAAACGAGGATATGAGCAATACACTGATCGTAAAGACGGGAGATCTGACCTGTGGCGAGAGCCAAATCAGGACTGATTCAGAGTGAGAGACGTCCACTGCAGTTTATCACAATAGAGGACAATATAAATATTTTCATGAGGCATCAAATTGAGTTGGAATAAGGAAATTTTTTTATTGCATCTCCCACTGTGCTCCTCCATTCATCACGAGGAGATACTGTATAAACAGGCTTTTCGGATACAGAAGAGATTCTTCTGCTGCAGAGAGAAATTATTTACTTGAAAAACTCTTAAAAGACAATTAAAAAAGAGAAGAGACACCATAACCACTCTGCATTCCCTAATTCTTCAAATGTTACAAAACTGAAACAAACAACAAAAAATAACACAAGCCAGTTATTTTTTCATCTAGTGGCCTCAAGTGCCAAACAACACCATTAATCAGTGTATCCAGAAAGCCATTTTAAAAGTGGTGGTTGATTTCAAAATATAAATCAATATGAAACAAGGGCCAGATCGTAGTAATCATGAAGATTACATGCTATTAGACTACATTCTGAACGTGGATCAAAATTAACAGATGAAGCCAATTACGTCATGTCTTTCTGTTCCAAAACAAAATGGAAAATTGATGACTCTGCTCACTTTTTTTTTTTTTCATCTATCTTTAAGTTCATTGCTTTGTTTCCTTTGGGTGAAATGAGGGCGTAGAGGCCTCGCTTTACAGTATCATTAGAGGATTCCTGTGTGTTGTACTGGCTCTAACTGTATTTGTTTTGGTGAGCTCAATTAGCACTGACCTTAACATTTCCTGTCGGACTTTATCTACATGGACATTAGTGGGCTTTTCGGTGTGGTAGTGAAAAGCGATACGTGAGAGCAGCTGTTTTGTCTCCACTGCTCTTCTGGAGTGTCCCTCGGCAGTGTGTGTGTGTGTGTGTGTGTTACAGATTGTCCCATCAGATGCTTCTCTTGTTTGATTACAGAGGAAATCTTTTTTAAAGTATATTTTTTTGGGCTTTTTGCCATTATTTGATAGTACAGTTGAGAGAGACAGGAAACGGGGGGGGCAGAGAGAAGGGGAATGACATGTAGCAAAGGGCCACCCGATGCGGGATTCGATCTGGGGCCGGCTGCAGCAAGGACTGTAGCCTCTGCATATGGGGCGCCTGCTCTACCCCCTACTGTCCAGCTGTTTTCTGTGCTTTTGTCCCTGAGTGTGTGAAACGAAGTAGATTTAATGATACAGTAGATTTAATAACCATTTACATGATTTAAAGACAACGTTAACACCCTGCCCCATGTTTGAAGTGCTGTGTAACCATTACTAAATTACTGCAAAATTAGGCTTTGAGAAGTCTGGAGGAAGTTGTTATGCAAGTTTCACTGTCTGTTTAGTCACAGTCTGCAATAAAATCCAGACCTCTTACTGCTTAAATCACATTTTGCCCTAGCTTGACTTCCCACGGAGTGTGCACCGGGACGTAATCCAGACCCCTGTGACCATGAAATGGAGTAAGTGGGGAAGAAAATGAATAAAGAAAGGAATTAACATCGCCACATCTGTAAACCAACATTGGTTTTCTTTTGTCTGTGTGCTAAGACCTCAACACGCTGGGGACAGTGCTGGTCGAAGATACATTACAGGAAGTCATAACTGCAATTTTGTGATTAGATACTCATTCATTTGGTGTGTGATGAAGAAGTCATCTACGGCCATGCTGGCAGCTCTGTTATAGGCTGCCTGTAAGCACAGCACCGCTTGGAGCTAAATGCTTATGTCTGCATTGCAACATGCTAACAATAACAATGTTACCATGCTGATGTTAGCAGTTATAATGTTCATCGTGTTCAGTGTCTTAGCTGAGTGTGTTAGCATTTCTGAGATCTGCTATTTAGAGCCAAACATGTTACACAATAATGAGTAAAGCTGAGGATGGTGGGAATGTTATTCATCATAAATTGTTCTGTACACCCTGTCTCCTAGAAATTATGCTGATGTAGGTTATCATTAAACTGAAACAGAAGATCTGTTTTGCTGGAAACAAAACTTTGGCTGCGTTGCATTGAGAGACAGTTTTATTCATTTTATTTTTTTTAAATGAAGTTCCACATTTACACACAACTGTCACACCCAAGACCACAGTTTGCATCCACATAGTCCCAATCTTTTGGCAGTGGGAGAAAATCATTCATTCATCGCCAGGAGCCATGGAAAACAAGACAAGACAATATGATGTGGTTGGTTAAAGCAGAGTGAGATCGAACCAGAAGCTCACCGTTCTCCGTTCCTGTCAGGTTCACAGACATGAACAAAGATGATAAAATGTTCCTATATAATGCAGGAATTTCATGTTGTTGAGTCAGAATCCTCTGAGATTAGCGATTGGTCCACCTAAAAAAAAGACAGGCCAGCATATTTTGCTTTCTTTATGAGTCACATATTTCACAGTAATATCTATATTATCTACATTGATATTTATATGTATGAAGTGTCTCTAGCAAGGGAGGTGCTGTAAATCCAAAGCTGGATCCAGGTCCACAAAGATGAAAGTTTAATGGTGGTTTGAATCTGGTCCTGTTGCTCAATCAGATCCTACAAAACCGACAAATACGAAAGAACCAGCATAAAATTTAGAAAAAGAAAGAAAGAAAAAATAAAGTCAAAGCGTGGGAAACACAATGTGCAGAGTAAGAAAGGAAACATTCCAGGTTTGGTGTGCATTTCCACAGCAGCTGATCATGATAATGACAATAATCCCTTTGGAAAGTCTGTTTAACTTTGATTTTTCTTGGCTTCCCTTGGAGCCAAATGCTGATAGAAGATATTTGTGGGTATCCATTACAACTTGAATTCATTATATCATTACAGCAATCGCCACATGTTTAATAACAATGGAGTCTCACCCTTTCTAAGTCAGGCCTTTTTAACACCTGCAGACAAAGCCTTGTGGTTACCATGGAAAAATGTTTTGCTTATATTATTTGTCAGTGACCAGAGACCTCAAGCGTAACCTACTGACAAATATGTCCATGCTTGACTGTGTTCTTAAGTCCTAATTGTCCTCCAGTACAGTTGCTGACCTTCCCCTCGTGCTGGATGTGGCAAAACATGATCAACGCTGCAGGCGTCAAATGCTTTATTACATCAGGCCATGCCTCATCTGTTGTGAATGCTCGCCTGCTGTGCCGAACTCTCCACACCAGTCCTCCCTAAACATGATGGGTCTTACCCAACGCACATTAGTCTTAATTAAACTAAAGTGTTTTCTCTCTTCAGACTGCATCCTCCCTCTCTCTTTTTCTCCCCTTCACTCCTCCAGCCCTCCCTTTTCTGTGACTTCCTCGCGTTTTTCCCCTCCGTCCTTCCAGCAAAGCTTCATCACAGTTAATGACTTGGTTGTCTGGTCCTACGGGAGGTGCAACCAGTTTACATTCATTTATTCGCAACTGTAGGCAATAAAAATAAACAGACTTTCGGTTCACAAACCAGTGGGATGTTTCCAGGGCATTTGCATTGACTGTCTACTATAAAACTCTGACTGCATGTATAAATCCTGGGACAGACCTCCGGGCTCTTTGTACAGTATCATAGAGCATGGCAAACATGTTGGTGTTGTTTCTCCATTAACGTGTTCGATTTTAAACTGGATTGACTTATCGCTCTCTCCTGAAGTGCAAAACACATTTTAAACAGCAATTCCTGTGTCTATTACAAGATTGTAGCCATAATAAATATAATGCTCTTTAAGCAGGCTATTTAAAAATGCTAACAACTAAAGTATTAACTGATGTCTGACTGAAGTAAGCTACTACTGAACCAACAAGCTGTAATACAGCAAATGTAAACTACTGTAAGTAATTCCAGACAAATAATTTACTCCTATTAACACACACATATATATATATATATATGTACACAAATATGTATATTGTGAGACCTGTAAAAAGAAAAGGTAAAAAAAAAGGAACTCAATAACCCCTGAAAATTTGTTGACGAGATCACTGCTGGGTGTGTTTATGGGTGTAACCGAGCACATTTTAAATCACATTCATCACAGATAATTGCTGATGCTGGGTGTGGTCAGAGAGCGCAGAAAAAACTGTCACTCCTTAAATACTTACATTTTCAAAAATACAATAAAATATAATAGTGCTGGCACATATACATGTGAATTAGTGCTAACATGAATAAAATACTAGAATTTGACTCACTTCAGATAAGTCACAGGTAAATTGCACATAAAAAACAGTTGCCAGTGGAAATGCAATATGGAGTGGCTATAGCGCTCAGAGTTATTCTGAAAATGTTCTACTGTAAAGTTGGATATTTACACATAGCAGTCTTTGGGTATTGACTTTTAGAGCCAACAGCCATTGGAAGGACTGCAGTTATCTGCACTTCTGTGTGGTCCAGGTTAATCCGTACTTCCTGCAGATTCCTGCTAAATTTACTGGTCACATTATTAACGGTGATGGGAGCGTGACCTCTTTCATACAGTACATGATGCATTTAATGGAATTTTTGCATGGATTCTTAAAAAAGATTAAAAAAAACCTGAACATAAACAACACACTGAGTTGTGATGATAAACTATGAGGAGATCTTCAGAGATAATTGTATCCCTCTCATTCCTGTGCAAAACAATAAATCTCATTATCTGTGGCTAGTTTGAAAACTAAATTTAAAAAAAGAAAAAAAAACACACCTCTGTTCCAGTTTGGCACTCTGTCCGCCGGCTTCCTTCCTGTCCCTGACCTCACAGGTCAAGGCAGCATAATGAGTGAACTCTCCAGTTTCCCTCGCCCCTCTGCACCGACCTGTCACTGTGCCTCTTGCAAAATATCGCAATCTCAAAGCTGCTCCACTTTCGCTGCTTCAATATGACCCCCTGAATGTGAGTTTTTTTCCACTTGTGTATATTCAGATACAAATGACCAGCACACATGACAGTGACTTATGGCGAAGGGGAAACAGGACTGGCTGCAGAAATATCACTGGACACGATCAACATAAACACACACCTTAGACTTTAGCAGAAGCTGTGCTGTAAAACAGCCATATATCAATGTCTCACGGGCTGATGTAGAATGCACTGCATCAGAATAATGTTTGTTGTCTTGTGGCTAATGCCATCTACTCAAGACACCATTATGCTATCCATTGTACTCCCCATAAGTTTTTAATAATCATATACTCAAGCATTACCCAGTTTCTCAGCTGTATGGGAGACCACAATACCTTAGGGTAGCAGAGTTTGGTAAACCTCATTAATGTTGCCCAGAGAGAAAAGCCCTTTTTAAAGCCTCAAAGTGGACTGTAAAAGGGACTGGGTCAATAAAGTCTTTATTTGTCTATACACAGGCTGTCAACAGGTTCTTTGTGTTGTTTTCCTGAGTGTCACTTTTGATTTTTCGAATGATCCATTCTAATACAGAGCGGTTGATGCAGAGCAGTGGGGCTTAAGTTCAAACTGGAAAGAAAAGGATTTGCCAAAGAAAATGTTTACAGTGACTCTGTTTAAAAAGTCAGAGCACAAAGTCTGAAGGTAAGATTAGGTTTGGCAGCATTTCTTCTTACCTGCTACTGTTACTACCCAAAGTTTACAGCCAAGCAAGAGTCATAAACCATTTATAGTTATAATCCCTCAGTTTTTCATCAAATCAAACTTCATTTTGGATTCTGTATTTGACATTTTCCCTGAAATTGCCATCTAGTGTATTTATTTCAATAATGACATCTCTGTATAACAGTTTTTATTAGCAGTGGTGGAGTCTGCTGTTCCCAGGCCAGTTTCAGATTGCTTACCTCTGCATGAGGGATGCACAGGAAATGATACGTGCCTGTAATCCAGCACAGTTCTTTATCACGCTGATATCAGCTGCACTGCTTCCTGTTTGCTCTCTTTACACTGCAGCACAGCAATATTCGCTTACTGTTAATGCAAATCAAACGTCCCACTGCTGCTCCACATAAGAATTCTGTTTATCATGAGAAACCCACAGGAAACATAATGCACAGAAAACACTATGGGCTCGGTTTGCGGCAGTATTAAACAGCACCTTTTGTTACCATCCCCACTGTAACAATGGGTGGTAAAGAAAACTAAAAATGTCAACGATGAATTACCTTTCTGAATAATAATGATATAATAACACTAACACAGCAACTGTCTTCGGTTGAGTTTGAGCCGCAGACGGAGATGAAACCTGGGGGAAGAGAGATCGACAGTTTCTCTTGCGATGCCTGTGCACGTCTGGAATGTCTCTGTGTGCATGAAGCTCTCTCTGTCCTACTGTGCTGTGGATCCCTGTGGCAGAGAAACCACTCAGTCTCTCAGCAGCCCTGCAGAAATGCTTTTGCCTATAGCACAATTTTCATTCTCTGCCCAAATCTTTTTTTGGCAGTGTATAAAAGTGCTGGCTGTGGCTGCGCAACTCATCACAGGCTGCCAACAGAGGTTGTGGCCTGGCGGAGGAGGGCAATCGCCTGCTGGTGGATGTATAGCTACAGTGTGTGCTGTAAATTAAACATCAGATAAACCTCTATCTCTCCTCAAGGCTGTGGGAAAGTGGGGGTGGAGGTGCAGAGGCCTTTGTGGATCTCGGTCAGTGGCATGGCAGCTGAAGTCAAGGAGGCGCAGCACATGCTGAGATGTGAAGAGGAATAAGCTGCTGATAAAGAATTTGGGGATTAATCTACAGGAGGTTTGGAAAAAAGGCAGTGGGCAGATGAATAGATAAGTTGTTTGTATTTTTTTTTTTTTTTTTTTTTGAATAAATGGGACTTGTGTTCTTTCTTTAACCCTTCCTAGCGGAGTAACCTCAGGCTTAATCAAAAGCAGACCAGGAGCTGGCATTTTCCCCCTGGTCTTAAAATGATCAACTGCCACTTTCAGTTTTTTTGTCTGCACTTTGTATCTCATCTCTCACCTCAGCTGGATCAAGCTGGAGGTCTGGCACCAGACATCCTGATAATGATGAGAAAATGAGAAGAGCGGAAGCCATGAAAGGAAATATCCCTTCAAATGCACCCCCTTCTTCTTTCCTCAGCCTCCGCTCCCTCCTCTCTGTCCCCACTCCAACCTCTCAACCTCTATTCCCAGGCTGCACACACACACACACACACACACAAGCCGGGGCCCTCCATGGAGAGCAGGAAGCTGGACTGGGAGCTGGGAGCCTGCTGTCTACAAGCCAAGGCGAGCGGGTATGTAGATGCCTGCCTAGGAGAAGGTGGCCACTTTCCCAACTATGAGCCAGAGTCAAAGTGACAGCCATGTTCCAGAGACCTGGGGGAAATTACACAGTCTGAAAAACCTGAGTGCACTGGGGCACAACGTGAAAACCAGCACCCAGTGGATGAGTATAATAACACACACATTGTGTTCGCTGGTCCCTTCATATGGGAAATAATTAACCAAATCTCTATCTGGCACACAGACTTTGCCTGGGAAAGATTATGTGTATTTTGGGAGGGTTTGGTGAGCCACAATCCAGGGAACTTTAGGAATCCAAGTTTTGTCACCAAGTAAAAAACCACCAAGCTTCATCCCCATGATTGCAGATGTATGATATCACTTGTCGTAGCCTCTCACACATTTTATGGATTTCGTTGAATTATGTTGTTCATAAAAATTTTGCATGAAATTAAGTTTTTGGTCTCATAAAAGATGTCTGACACTTAAGAAACATCCCTCCATTCACCAACAAGACTGCCTTACTGACATTATTCACTGCTTTGCTGCTACAGTATGCAATCATACTGGAGTGCAGGTTTCATAATTGTTACCATGGCATTTTCTTCTGTTGGTACCCACAAAAATGTGAATTTCACTTGAGGGAGAGAGCCTATTTTTGCATGAAAATCCAGTAATCCACAGCTAGTTTGATCTGAAAATTAGAAACTTGTGATGAGTCTCTATGGCTGTCCAGTTAGCTGTGGCCAAACAAAGACATGTTTTATTTTCTAAACTGTGTTTCATTGAAAAGGAACATTATCCACAGCTCCAAGACAGGCAGCTAAATGAAGCAACCTATGGTGGAGCTGGTTTCATATAATTGAAAACACACTGTTCATTTGCATTCTTGTGGCTGGAAAGCAGCTTGTTTTCAAAAGGTTAATCTCTCTTATTGTCTTGTGTGTGTCATATGTGAATTGGTGGAGGATTAACATCCTCCTCTCTGTTCCTCTGTTCTCACCCTGAGAGCTCCTTTAGGATATTTTCAACCACAGCACCATCATGGAACGTCTCCAACATTAGTTAGATGTTAGAAATAGGCTTTTTAAGTGCTGTGGAAAGCTGCTTTCTCTGTTTGGTCCAAGAAGTTTCCGCAAAACATGTTTTGGATTTGGGTCTATTGGGTTGAAATCACCATCAGATGCTTATTTGTGACATGTGCAAAAGATAAAACACCATGAAATTAAAAAAGAAGAATGGGACATTTACTCGATTTAACTATCTGAACCATAATACACTCAATATTCCTTCTAACTTCCCTTTAAAGGGTCAAGTCACCAAAACTATATCTTGGAATAAAGTAGCGGTTTTCATTCCAGGCGCAGTTTGGGTTCAGTAAGGAGAAAGTAGTTTCAGCTTCAATTCTGTTATTTACCCAGAATTACTGGAACAGTACACAGAAACGCTGCCAGTATCATGGCTGAAAATCAGATGCACATTTTCATACATGTGGGAGTTCATCAATTTAGTCCAGACTGAAATATCACAGTTACAGTGGCAGTTTTTTGTTATTCATGATCCCCAGAGGATGAAGCCTATATTGACTTTGGTGAACCCCTGACTTTCTCTATATCACAATGAAGTTAATGTGTAATGACTATGTATTTATCATTTGTATTTATTTCTACTAGTGACCGAGCCGGGGGCATGGCGGAGCTGCAGGCCACACATGAGCACATTCACACACACAAGCAACATCTAGGATGTTTATGGTGTTTACTCCAACACACAAGAACACACACGCACAAATACACACAAGCAGGTTGACAGCTCCCTCATGTCAGTGTTCAGAGAGAGAGATGATCATGTGTCTGTCTGATTAGCTCTGTCTGTGCAATGTGTGACCCCTGATGTTAACGTTGTGGGTTTGATTCCCATGTTGGCAGAGGTCACACCCAGGCAGCGCCCCCAGTGGCCCTCCCAAAATTTCTGCAAGGAAATTTTCTAGTCAGGAGATGTTAGCACGCTAACAGGCAACACTAAGATGATGAACAGGTAGATGTCTTGGCTGCAGAGACATATCCATCAATATTTGTGTAATTTGGAGCAAACTGAGTTTTGAATAACAAGCAATATTTCTGTAACAATGTCACATTCCTATTCAGTATCTTCCTACGCTTCATTGAATCACTCTGGAGGTCACTGCGGTTTTTGATATAACTCCGACATAAAATCACATGTCAGCTGTGTTGTGTGTCATTTTCTGTATCGTTCTCTGTAATTCAGCCTGACAGTTTTTGGCATCTTTAAAAAAAATACATGAAAAATATGTCTAGAGTTCCAAATAAACCTCTGTGCGTTTTGAAATATGCTAATTGACGCAGCACAAATACGTAACCAAATTCAAATTATGGGTTTGTGTGGTTGAATGGTATCGCATACTACTCACCGGTTACTACTCTTTTCTCAGCGTTTAAAGCTAAGGTTCCACATCCTATCCCTGCCCTTCTTCTTTTCCTCTAGCTGTCTGGTACTTCCTCACAACAAATGATTGATTGTGCCAATGCCCTCTGAGAACTGACAGCTGGTCCCTTATCCCCTTGGTGGCCTTGCTAACCTCAGAGCCATAATCGTTTTTGACTTGACAATATCTCTAAGGAGCGCCGGCTGAGGGCAAGGTGTCCTGGTTGTGTTATGACAAAGATATTAAAGGAATCTGTCTTCATCTTTATCTTGAGGGAGCTCTCTTTTTAATCCACCCAAAGACGAACTGCTGGCCCTCCGTGCTCTTCCTCTTATATGATACTGACGGATGTGAGCCTTGATACACACTCATAAAGCAGAGCACCGGTCATTTGTTTATTTGCTCTGACTATTACAGAGTTCCCAATGCACTGTTCTGTATTATGTACTGACATAGATATAGCTGACACATTTCCCTCTCAATACTTAAAGGGATAGTACAACATTTTGGCAAATTTGCCTATTGCTATACCGAACGGATTACGGTATGGGCGCGGTACCCGAATCCGGTACCCGAACCGTTACCGGTACCGGTACCCGAACCCGAACCCAAACCGGTACCCGAACCCGAACCCGAACCGGGCCCGGTACCCGAACCCGAACCCGAACCGGTACCGGTACCCGAACCCGAACCGGTACCGGTACCCGAACCCGAACCGGTACCCGAACCCGAACCGGTACCGGTACCCGAACCCGAAGCCGATCCATGAATAATTGTACATATTTTTTTGATAATCCTATAGATACTCTATCTGCGCAGCACTCACTCACACTCATCATCACATTAAACATAACCAACAGCAAATATGACCTATCTGAAGCCACACCTTCACCTGTCTGAGGACGTGGGTGATGACACCCAATGCGCATGGCCAGAGCTACAGTACCATCCACCAGATTGGAAACAAACAAACAACAAAAAGTGTTTCTGAACATGGTTCCCAACCATGACTTTAAAGCATTATATTAATATTGATAACACTGCTTCTATGTAATTTATTTACATAGAAGCAATGTTATCAATATCCACACAACACTTGAGGATACAACATATTAGATGTAACACCAGCAGCATCTCTAAACTGAAAAAGCACCACGGCGGGTGCATTTAAAGCAATCAACAGAGGGATATGCATTGCCATTACACACACGCACCCACAGACGCTGTACACACGCACACACACACTTTGGACCTACTTTGAGTGGAGGCAGCTCCTCTCTCCAGTCCCTCCTGTGTCAGTACAGCAGCACGCGGCATTTCTCCAAGCTGAACCTCCTCATCAAGGAATCTTTCCACTCGGACCTGGACTTGTGAGTGAGGTCCTTTTCAAAAGCAGGCTGGATCAGCTGGGCCTTGCCTCTGTGCAGCATACTGCGTGGATGCTCTGAAAACACGCTTTTGAGCGTGGAAAAAGAGTTTTCACATATGTAGCCTAACTTTCAAACAAAATCACACCATTTAAAAAAATATATATATATTAATGTCTTAGTGGTAAAGAATGCAACATTAGAATTTTTTAACACAAAATTGGCTACTGTGATAAAATAGAATAAAAATTAAATTAATAT
>OMNW01025306.1:3015-18378 GCA_900303245.1 Selene dorsalis
CATCACTGCCCTCTGGGTTGCTGTGGAGGAACAGGGCTCTCCTCACCTCCATATATAAAACAGACTGTGCTGTGCAGAAAAACAAAACATAGTCTATGCGCTCTACTGTTATTCTCTGCTTCTACAAAAGATGCGGTGTTGACGTTTTCTTTTCTCTTTACTGTAATGTAAGCTACAGATACAGCTCCAGATCTCTAGGAACAATCTGAGGATGAAACACAGACATGTCTGGGAGTGAAACACACGCCGACATCCACACTGTTCCCTGTCACCATCCTCCCCTCTTCCTCAGCACATCACATTTTACTGGTGTCTAAACAGAAGCAGTGCGTGGATATATATATATTTTTTGATCGTGTTAAAAGGACAGTGAGTTCTGTTCAGGCATCTATTTGTGCTTCATGTAACCACATTAGAGAAGATATTCACCAAACAGTGAGATCTAACTGGACAAAACAAACACGGCTGTGATTCTGTGTGACAAAGTGACTCAACAGGGGACAAGATTCAGGATTAAATCCTGCGTGTGGTCTCGTTTGTTGTGTTTAAGTTTCCCATTTTCCTCCATCTCACCTTTCTTTTTCTTTCATACCTTTTTTATTCTCTCTTTTCCTCTTTACTCTTCCCTGTTGTCTTGTTCCCATAATTCCACTCAATATTAAAGAAATACATCAACACAACAATTACAGGGCCCCAAAATGCGCCTCAGGGCTGGCTCAGCTGGGCTGCTTGCGCACACACACACACACACACACACACACACTTGTACATCCATGCATACACACTGGCACAAGCTGATGAATGTACAAATACACTTAGACACACACATGCACACACACATACAAATTGCATGTGCTTCATCCCTGAGGCTGCCTCGTGCTGCATAGACACTCCCTGTGCTCAGTATTCGTTTGCTTTTGTGTGCCTGCCTTCATAGGCGATTATGTTTGTTTTAAAAATAGATCAACTTTATTAAAGCAGAATATTAACAAAGAGCTGCTGTTCTTAAAATCAAAATTAAAATAATAAGATAAATTATTTTCTGTGCAGCATTTGCAGAATTAATACTTCCTTGAAATGGATGTTAGAAAATGTTCTCTGTCAAAAGTATTTCAGGCAAATTCTGAAAATGTTGTTTGTCATTGTTTTTGTAGCTCTAGTTTATTTTATATGCATCAGTCTGGCCTTGAAAATATGAAAAAGCTGTGCCGTATTGTCCTGTATTCATGTTTTGTATTCATCTGTGCTTCTCTAGTCAGAGCTTGAACTTAAAAGTACATATTGTGTCTGCCTTTTGTATCCTTCAGTGTGTTATTGTGCTCAAATATAAATATATAGAGCTGTTTTCGGGTGCATAGCAGCTGAGCCCAAGGAGAGCCACTGCTCTGATTGGCTGCAAGATCAAAAGGACCCCCCCCTCCCCCCTTTATCCCACACCTAACTCACACACAGACAAACTCACCAAACGTAAGATGATTGGTTGATTCCAGTTAGTATCTGTCTGACCAGCTGATCACTCTCAGTGTCGTTTCTCTCCAAATATAAAACAACATATTTATTTCCTTTGAGCAAACACCAGCCTTCACCAGCAGTATTGCCAATGATGCTTTTGTGATTATGCAGCACTACATCACCATCAGACCATTTTATTAGGTTATCAATAAACATTATCTGTTGTTTCTGTAGCTTTAATGCCCCCCCCCACAGTTCCAAGATGTTGAAATGCCTTTAATGTTTACAGTACAGACAGCCTGTGCACACCTCACAGGTGGAGCTGTCTCCATTTTCTCACCGTCCTCACTTTTTGTCACCTAGCACAGTATCCCACTCCGCCAGTGTGTCAACAACATCGCCCTGTGCCACCCCTGAGCCACTTACATGGCAAAATGAAAGTAGCTGTGCTCTAAAACGATAACGTTTACATAAAGCCTGAGCAGTTATTTTTTTCCCCTCACTTATCCAAATGTGTCTCACAAAAAATTCATACTTGTCATGCAAAATAAATCAGCGCTCTTTTCCACAGCCGAGCCCCAAATGGCTGCAGAGTGAATAAGAGATGAGGCTTAAATGTTTGCAACCTCTTGCCTGACACTTCCCATCACATCACTGGAGTCACGCTATGTGTGCCTGTGTGTGTGTGTGTGTGTGTGTCTGCAGAAGAGAGATTGCACACACATTAGTGTGCATGCACAAGCGTGTGTGTACGTGGGTCTGAGTGTGCATGAGCGTCTGTGAACAGGGGATTGTTATACACTCTGCTGTGGGTGTAATGAGGCATGTATATAGTTAGTGTGTGTTTAGTGTGGTGTCTACAGAGTGTTGTTAGAGCATCACTGTACCACTTAGGACACTCAGATGCAAAATACACACCAAGGCTGCTTTTTGCTCTCTGTACAACATTAACATTAAAACACAACCTTCAGTCACAGGTTATTGACAGTGTTTGTAACACCCTTTGTCTCTAATTTAAGCAAGTTTTTCTCCTCTCTAATTCTATCAGACACATTTACATTTTACAGTTGACAAATAAGCAGGAAACAGACCACAGCTTAAACAACAGAACAACAAACTAGAGCCCTGAATGTTCCATAATAACGTAACGTTATGTCGAAAAAATCACGTGACCTTCATTTTTCTTTTTTATTATATGTATTAGGGGTTTTATAATGGTGTTTCATTGCATTAGGGAGTTTCAGTCATTGCCCCTGACATTTCAACTACTCGTGCCCTCTGCTTCTTTCAGGCAGGCAAGCTAGCAAACAGAAGACTAATGAGAAGGACTCATGTGTTTATGCTTTTTAAATGCACTGTGATTATAATCCATGAATTAACCTGATAAGTAGCTGCTGCCTATAACATTGGGGAGAGGATAGTCACTGTGTTTTAACTGTGTTTATTTACAGCCGGTCAGAATTACTGAGGCGTTGCAGTAGCCAACAGTCCACTCTTAGGCCATATCACATTATGATGAGGTTCCCAGGTTCCCAATGTCATTATTAGATAAATAAAGATTTTTTAAAATAACAAAAACATTTGCAATGTAGTGGTTTATTTATATACTGGCAATTTGTTAATATTATGTTTTTAATATTGTTTCATTTAACTGAACGCCATATTGTCACATTATTGTTTTGGACAACTTCTGTGAGTTTCCCTTGAGTAAAAAATCTAACAGGATAATCTCTTCTCTTTCTCTCACCTTATTTTTACACCAGTCCCAGCCATGATCACATCCTACCCCAACACCACGCTGGCCACGCAGGGTGAAGAGAAAAAGATGAGCTGCACGGCACACGGTGAGAAGCCCATCATGGTGCGATGGGAGAAGGAGGAACGCATCATCAACCCCGAGACCAGCCGCTATGTGGTTTCTGTCAAGGAGGTGGGGGATGAAGTCATCTCCACCCTGCAGGTAGGAGAGTGTGCAACTCACATGTGTGAAATTTGAGGCAGGCCCATAGATTGGATTGCTGGTATATATTATATAGTGTATGAAGCCACAGGACCCACAGAGAGTTTCCTGTGAGTCTTAATCAATGGTTCCCAATCTGGTGGTCAGGGTGTCCCCCCTGTGGGTTTCAAGACAAATCACAGGGGTCACATGATGAAAGGGACAGAAAATGCTCTTACACTAAATGCTTTTTTCTCCAATATCCTTCTAATAAAAAAATGTGAGTGGACAAATCACTCTTTAGCTTAACTGTGTACATTGTTTACAGTGAAGTGTCATCCACTATAAATTACCAGTTTTTTGTACATTATTATCACTAATCTATGGATTATCTATCCATCTATCAGATCATGCCCACTGTGAGGGAGGACTCCGGCTTCTTCTCCTGCCACGCCATCAACTCCTTTGGTGAAGACAGAGGAATCATTCAGCTCACAGTGCAAGGTGTCGATGGAGCTTCATAAATTGTTAAAAG
Organism: Selene dorsalis; assembly: GCA_900303245.1. NCBI lineage: Eukaryota > Metazoa > Chordata > Actinopteri > Carangiformes > Carangidae > Selene > Selene dorsalis. Next base: position 6,942 of record OMNW01025306.1, read on the forward strand.
AAAAGAAAAACTGACCTTCCCTGCCCTTATTCAAATTAATGAACATAAATCAAAACAGTTTAAGTGGAATATCAACATGCTTGTCAACTGTGTGCCTTGCAGAGCCCCCGGACCCACCAGAGGTGGAGATCAGAGAAGTGAAAGACAGGACCATCGCCTTGCGTTGGACTATGGGTTTTGATGGCAACAGTCCTATCACAGGCTTTGATATTGAGAGCAAGAACAAATCAGGTACAGGAAAACAGTTCTCCAGTGTTATTATTACATGGACCAAAGCTTTCATCCATGTCACACATCACAAGTTAAAATCTTAAAGCTTATGAATAATCAAGTGTTTTGGTGTATAAATTGATTTTAGGATTGGCTTGGTCTCAGCAGTAAAATTTAATACAGCGTGTCCTAATGCACTTAGCTAGGTTTGACCTTTCCCCTGACTTCAGAAACCCCAATAAACCTTGCCCTCTCCCCTCCGCAGCCTCCTGGGACACCGCTCAGAAGACCAAAGATGTCTCACCTCAGCTCAACCAGGCCACCATCATCGACCTGCACCCCTCCTCCACCTACAACATCCGCATGTTTGCCAAGAACCTTATCGGCAAGAGCGAGGCCAGCAATGAGCTCACCATCACCACCGATGAAGCAGGTGAGGAGGAACTGTTTTTTTATTGATTATTTATTTTGTTCTGTACCCACATTAAAACATATCTACAGTCTGTTCTGCATCCACAAATGCTGCAGATACTCACTTTCTGCTCTAATTTTGAAGTACGTGAATTAACAGTTGCCGTATTTAGAGAACATTAAATTTGTCACGATCCAACAAATCAGAGTAACAAAAACAAAGAGAGGAGGATGTGAGTGCACTTGGTGATTGAAAGGCGAGAGGTAAAAAGAGGTAAAGGGCCGACTGAGTCAATTCATTAACAGCCTGGTGACATCAGCTCCACTGGCTCTGTTGCATTATTGAACACACGCTGACCCTGCACTAAAAGCAGAACTTTTCAATTAGCGGCCTCAGTAGTAAGTGTCACACTACGGTCAATAGACTGAGGCTGAACCCCCAATGCTTTCATCTCCCCTGCCGACACCCATCCCCCCCATGGAGCAGTCACCTATAAATACAACCATCATGTTTGGTAAAATAGCCACTGACACTAACCTTTGAGCCAGCTGTGGGATGTGTACAGTTTGATAAAATGTGTTGGTGATGTGATCTTAGCTCCTGATGGACCACCTCAGGACGTGCAGCTGGAAGCCCTCTCCTCTCAGAGCATCCGAGTCACCTGGAGGGTAAGTCAATCCAACCCAGTCTGTTTCAAATTGGATGTGAGAGAGAAAGAAAGCGTGTAGCTATGTCCAGACAAGTACAACCTGACATCGACAGCACTGAGGTCTGGTTTGTGTGGCTAAAAATAGCTTTTCTGAAGCGGTCCTGTTTTCCTCTCGACATGAATCACTCTGAACTTAACATTTAAGCTTCTGCTGTTCAAGGAGTTACTGGTCAGCTCCCAGCTGTGACTTTGTTTTACTTTATGAATTTAAAGCAGGATTTTGAAGGCAACCACTACTCATGCTTAGTTAGCTGTTCTGATAGTTTAGATGAGGCACCCGGGAATGCATTTTCTATATACCTGCTCAGGGTATCAGCTAGGCTTTTGAATGACTTTGAAGAAAGATTGGTGTCATTCATTGCATTCTTTATCTTATTTAGACAGTGTAGCCAATACCTGCAGTGAGTGCAGTCAGATAACACGTCTTATAAAGCACTCTGATGATCCTCTTCAATGTCTCAAATAATCTTTGTCATTCCTCTGTCAGGCACCCAAGAAGCACCTCCAGAATGGGGCCATCCGAGGCTACCAAGTCGGCTACAGAGAGTACAGCTCAGGCGGAAACTACCAGTTTAGCGTGATCAGTGTGGAAACCACAGGGGACAATGCAGAAAGCCTGGTGCTGGACAACCTGAAAAAGTTCACCCAGTATGGAGTCGTGGTCCAGGCCAGCAACAGCGCTGGGACAGGGCCCTCCTCCACGGAGGTGGCTGCTACCACACTGGAGGATGGTGAGACATTATTTCATTTCAAGTAAAATGTTCTGTGTAAAGCCATAAGAACAAAATGTTAAATATAATTTAAGTGTCCAAAAGCACCAAACGTGTGATGATGTATTTGTGAGGATATATCGCAACCTAGTGGAGATCGGCGGGTGCTGCCATATGTCATCAGTCCATTGGTGTCTACTGAAACTCCACTGTTCTCATGATCTGTCTGTCCCCTGGTTTTATCCCTCCAGTGCCCAGTCGCCCTCCAGAGAACGTCCAGGCCACAGCCACGTCTCCAGAGGTCATCTCTCTGTCCTGGCTGACCCCTCCCAAAGACGCTCTGAACGGCAACCTGCTGGGCTTCAGGGTCATCTACTGGGCCAACCTGCCAGATGGAGGTACACACTGTCACCTGGACACTAAATGACAACATCACTGTTAGATTCACTGTGTTTGTGGCGCAGAGAAATACAGTGTGTATCCACATAGGTTAAAGCTCTGTACACTGGGAGGAATGGCTGCAGTAAATATAACTCAATAGAAAAGTGTCTAAGAGTTTAAACATATCAAGTTACAAACATCATATAATATATTATATAATATTGTATAGAATCTATTACTTCACCTAAAGATTTGAAGATGACCTAAATTTTCCAACCATTAATCCAGCCATTTTATTCTTATTAGCAAATGTGGAAAAACCACAGGAGATTCCCAAACACTGTGTTTACTGACTAAACAAGGCTTGATCTATTTATTGGATCAAACTGAGGCATAAATAAAACTTAAATTACCTTACATCTAATTTACTCCTGTTTGCAGAGACCCTCGCTAAAGTCCAGCCTTGATGCGAGTCAGTATTAATTTATCTAGTTATCTCTGCAGCGCGTTAACCTCCTGAAGCTATTGATGCTAACGTCTAAACTGTAGTGTATGGTTTTTAGGTAACCTCTACTCTCAGCCAGAAATCTGCACGGCCCTGTGGAAGTGAGACAGCGTGGCATGCCTTTGTCACATGCCGGGTTTGTGTCAGTAGGATCGGTTGTGACAGCACAATTACCTTTGACCCCTACACTGTCACATCATGTTGGCCTGCCTATAGAGCATGAACACTCAGGACTTGACAGCCAGGATTAGTTTGCATGGTAACAGTCTGGAGCTCAGAGGGTGAACATTCAAACCTGAACTTAAATGTTGTATTTGTTAATTATTTCGTTTATTTTGATTGCAAATCTATAAATCCTAACATTTACAACATGCACCATGAACATAATGCAATACATTACTGCTCTATACCGTGCCATCTCATACAACTGCAGTTTAGCAGCATTAGAGAATATGACATCATTGACCAGCAGAGGGAGATACAAGCCCTTTGTAAATGCAGGTTGTATCAGTATACCAGTGTTAATGGATTCATCTTCATTGCAAACACTGTTACTGCTTAGACAATCCGACGTTTCATTCACGTTTCACTGATTGATACACTGCATAACACAACTATAAAATGTGCATTTATTTTGTCTATAATCAGTTACCAGTTAAAAAAATACGACAGTTGCAGAAGATGCAGAATTAATCATTGATTAGCTGATTCATTGTCTAATTCTTTCGACTCTAGAAGTGCTATTATTATTTGTGTCTGCTTGATGTGACTTGTTATCAAGAGAATTGACAAACATACAGATATCCGCGCACATAGCCATGCGTGAAATGCCTTTACTGTGTAGAAAAGTGTCTGTTTGAGGGGTTTTCCAGGTGTTTTAATTGCTCATTAAAAGCCAAAGATGTGGCGCAGCTGGTTTTGTAGATCTCTGGAGAGAAATAAAAAGCAAGAAAGTAGGGAGAAGTAAATGGTAATAAGAAGATACGATATGGACGGAGCAGTGACATCAATAATTCACCCCCTAACAGCTGAGGTAGCATGTTGCCAGTCAAGGTTTGCCACGGCAGCAGACCTGGGATGCAGGGTTGTTTAAACTTTGTGATTGAATATGACATTATATCCAAGGCTGTGCTATGACACCCAAAGGCCTGGCAACTACTTTTATGTATGTGATCTTCTATATAATATATGAGTCACATATATGGCCGTGTCGGCTTGTCTCATAACTGGCTTATTTACAAGAAGAGAGAGAGAGGGGTGTTGAATTGGATAAAGTCTTTGACCTGAAGTGTCCTCATAATGTTTTTTTTTTTTTTATCCCTCCACTTTTTCCTCCACTGTCCAACAGAGCTGGGAGAGATCAGGAACGTGACGACCTCGAAGCCTTCTCTGGAGCTGGATGGTCTGGAGAAGTACACCAACTACAGCATCCAGGTGTTGGCCTTCACCAGAGCTGGAGACGGTGTTCGCAGTGAACAGATTTACACCCGCACCAAGGAGGACGGTAGGAAAATGAAGTCACTTCTCTGAGTACACAGCACGATGATGATGATGAGTGCAAAAAAAAAACACTACACTACCACTCTTAATGTGGTAAATACTGTATATCAACTTGATCCTCTCTTCCTTTTTAGTTCCTGGTCCTCCAGCAGGTGTAAAGGCAGCAGCTGCATCCAACTCTGTGGTGTTTGTGTCGTGGCTTCCTCCTCTCAAAGTGAACGGCATCATCAGGAAATACACAGTTTTCTGCTCCAACCCACACCCCACGGTAAAAAATGCTTTAAAAACTATTAAATGAGTGCCGGTGCAGTGTTTTTAAATTAAATTAAATGAGAATTTAGAATGAAGGCAGCAGTATGATGAGTTATATTATCAACATAATAACTTAAAGGACACAACAGACATTATTCTATATTTTTCTGTCATCAAACCACATAACTCACTGATAATAGTTCCTCAACAAACAGTAGTGTAAGTGAAAATGGAAACTGAGACAGCACATGAAACCATCTTGAATGTTTTCCCTCATCCAGGTGAGCAGTGAGTTTGAGGCGGCTCCAGATGTGTTCTTCTACCGCATCCCCAACCTGAGCAGGAACCGGCAGTACAGTATATGGGTGGTGGCCGTCACCGCTGCAGGCCGAGGAAACGCCAGTGAAATCATCACTGTCAAACCCATGGCTGAGGGTAGGTGAATTTTGGCAGTCAGACAGATTTGTGTGATAGATCACAGCTTTTAAGGCTTTACCAGGACATATATGCACCGTCAGTGTGAGTTCAAATGCCAACATGACCTCTTGATAAGAATTACCCCACGTTTTCCCCAGCTCACTTCCCCCATGTGGATGGCTGAAAAATATCCATCGTTCCCAGTATCTGTTCATTAGTCGACAGGCAGGGGAGCATCGGCTGAATGTAAATAACTCAGTATTTGGCCCTGTCAGCATTAACATGCTTGGTGAGAGCTGATAAGCTGATTGCATATGCTGATAGCCCTCCCCTGGTGTCTGGAGTCAGGGCCCGCAGGCTCTTGCAGGACATGCACATCTTGTCTGAGGTCTAGGTGATGGATGTCCTCTCCTCCTCGGATGGAGGGAGAAATCCCATCAGACTCTGCCCTGTGAGCTTGTAGTATGACTCAGTGAGCATAGAGGTTAGAGAGGACAAAGAATATGAAAATCTGAAAAACCCATTGTGAAAATTGCACAAATAAACAAGACATTTATTTGTTGATGTATCTCCTGTGTTGGACTGATGAAGCACGTGTGCGCTTTTGTAGCTCCGGCTCGGATTCTGACCTTCAACAGGACAGTAACCACCCCCTGGATGAGGGATATTGTGCTGCCTTGTAAAGCAGTGGGTGATCCCTCCCCAACCATCAAGTGGCTGAAGGAGATGTGAGTATCCATCAGGCTTAAGGCTGCAAACTGTTTCTGGCAGTGGTTTAAATGTGAAATCAATTATTTCTGTCATTTCAAAGTTAAAACACTGATACTGAAAACATGAAGCTTATTCCGTACACATCTGTGTTTCAGCAATGGTACCCCAGCACCTGTTGTGATTGACAGCCGACGCAGTGTCCATGGTAACGGCAGCCTTGTTATCCGCACAGTGAAAGCAGAGGATTCTGGGAACTACACTTGTGTGGCCAGTAACAGCTTTGGGTCAGACAAGATTGTCCTCAACCTGCAGGTTCAAGGTAAGAAATCCAGCGTGAAGGCAAACAGCAGCAACAGCTGTTCATCTGAAACACCTGCACACAGGCGATGTGCTGAGCTTGCTTCACCTGCAGATCACAGAACTTCTTTCAGTCCTGAAACTCTCCCTAATGATTACATCAAAGTCATTTCAGAGGTTTGTCTGTTTTCTTTTTTGTAGTTCCACCTGACCAGCCTCGTCTCACAGTGACCAAGACCACCACCACCTCCATAACCCTCTCCTGGATCCCTGGAGACAATGGAGGCAGCTCTATAAGAGGTCAGACACTCACCACGCTGTATTTTCTTCAGTGCTTTGTTTGTTTCTTTTTTTTTACCTTTTCCTCCCATCTGGATCCATAGTCATCTCCTCTCCCGTGTCCTACTTTAGGCTACATCCTGCAGTACTCGGAGGACAACAGTGAGCAGTGGGGGAACTTTGCCATCAGTCCCAGTGAGCGCTCATATCGGCTGGAGAACCTCAAGTGTGGCACCTGGTACAAGTTCACCCTCACTGCCCAGAATGCAGTGGGGCCAGGACGCATCAGTGAGATAATTGAAGCAAAGACTCATGGGAAAGGTAGGATTTTTTTTTCCTAAATTCCAGCTATTCCAGTATTACAGTCACGTAATGTTTCATAAAATATAACGTTGAATGTTTGAAACATGATATATGCCGATGTGACAGCACAGTGAACAACATTTTCCAGGAGAATCACCTGGTTGTTATGTTTCATGCTTCAGATACCCATGAGATTAGTTTCTGATTGTTCCTCCACTCAAATTATGAAATACAACACACTAATTATCAAGTTAATCAGTACATAATAATAGGCCCTGACACACATTTAAGTATCATTTCTTGGATTTACTAAAGTGGCCATTCCCAGCTATGATAACTGATAAACACAGAGAGATTGTCATTTTACTTTATCTCTTGGGTTCATGCTCACCGACCTAACACACTGAGGCCGTGTCCTTCTCCCGCCACAGAACCTCAGTACTCTAAAGAACAAGAGCTCTTCACCAGCATCAACGCCACTCGGGTCAAGATAAACCTGAATGGCTGGAATAACGGTGGATGCCCCATCACCTCGTTCACACTGGAGTATCGACCCGTGGATTCGCCCACCTGGACCACAGCACAGCGCACCTCCCTCACAAAGAGCTACATCCTGTACGACCTGCAGGAGGCCACCTGGTACGAGCTGCAGATGAAGGTCTACAACAGCGCCGGTTACGCTGAGAAGAGAGTCAAGTTCGCAACGCTCAGCTACGACGGCAGTAAGTTGACACGGTGTCATGGGATGATACAGACGATGTACTTAGAGAGCACAGTCACTGTTATATCTGTCATATCCTGCTGAAAGTGGCCATGTATGATTCACCAGCTGCTCCAGAGCTAATATAAAGTGAACAGTGACACTGAGAGCTGAGCAAGTAGAAAATCTGTGATAAAAAAAAAAACCCTAAGTGTGAGCAGCTGAAACAGACTAGCCTGACTAACAGCAGTAGCTTCAGGCAAAGAGGATAAATTACTTTTTCTGTTAATGGGAGCTTGAGGCTTGAGGAGATTGAGGCTCCCTTGATGACTTGGGCAATAAAAAACACATTTCATGCTGACTCTAGTGGCTGCAGCCACTTTGTGTGCCACTTGTTATGGCATCTCCATCACAAGCTCACTGACTGGTGACATCTGGGTTAAATAAGTTCATCATATCCTTTGAGATGGAGGATGCTAAGCACTACCAGCTCCCTGGGAGAGGTACTTTGCCTGCACTAGTTCTTCACCAGAGAGAAATCAGGCTCAACATGCAGCCATGAAGGATGAGTTCATTATTATTTAAGTCCAGCTTGGCAGAATGGGAGCCAGGTTTTACTGCCAAATCGGCAAAAGGTCAAATGGTGATGGGTAGCTTGTGGTGGAACACCCCGCATGAATACTTGGAACAAATGCTGAACTTTTAAGCTTTAAGGTCTTAATCAGTTTTTACACATGATATCTGTCAATCAGAGGCACCAGTATCTGTCATAAATCATAACATGGTGTCTTCTGCTCAGGCACCATCGCACCATTGATGAAGGCACCCAATGTGAGTGAGGACAACTCAGGGGGCGGCGAAGGTCTGAAGATGATGGTGACCATCTCCTGTGTGCTGGTGGGCATTGTCGTAATCTTCATCGGGCTGCTGGTACTGAGGAGGAGGAGGCGAGAGCAGAGGCTGAAGAGGCTCAGAGGTGAGACGATGTGTTTTTCACATACGGACAGATGTTTTATAGATGTTTGCTTTTGTTCTTTCGCAGTGTTTAACATGTGAAATGATGTTCTCTATTCCTTTTACCAGATGCCAAGAGTTTGGCTGAGATGCTGATGAGGTGAGACTGTTGAACAACTTCACTCTTTTGCTGTTACACAATGCAGTCACCACACACTGCCGTCGTCTGAACAGAGTACATTACAGCAGAAATGTCTGATAGCTTATAACTTTCTGTGCTTTTCAGTAAAAACACACGTCCAGCTGAGCCAATTAACAAACAGCAGCAGACGCTTCGCATGCACATCGACATCCCCAGAGCCCAGCTCCTGATCGAGGAGAGAGACACCATGGAGACTGTTGGTAAGCACACAGCTGGTTGTGTACTTCTGCCATACAGCAAGCAGCTTGTTTTTGTTTTTCAGCTCAAACAGGAGACGAACCTGTTCCTCTGCTTATTTTTGGTTGTTTTTTTTCCCCATAGACGACAGGTCCACTGTGTTACTGACCGATAACGACTTTGGTGAGACCCAGAAACAGAAATCGTCCACAGTCACACACACTGTCCACTACCAGTCCCTGTCCCAGGCCACTGGTCCACTGGTAGATGTGTCCGATGCCAGACCAGGAACCAGTAAGTCCAGTACGGACTCCTTTTTTTTAACTTCATAACATATAAAGCACACATGTGGTTGTTTTTTGTTTGTTTGTTTTTTCATTGCTGATGCAGCCATGCTTCTTTTCACAGCAGCTTTTATGACTATTTAGTATTTTTACATTTCATTCACGCAGCTTTTTTCTTGCTGCATGGTTTGGTGATTGTACAGAACGAAGTGATGTCAGTACTCATGTGGTATACTGTCACTGTAAAACACATCCAGCACCAAAGAGATACTTCAGCTTACTCTTTTGCTGCATGCCTGAAACCTCTGCAACAGTTTTTATTGGATTTCATTAGCCCCGCCTTCACCCCAGCATCCACCTGTAGCTTCTGAGTCCGTGTACCAGAAACAGTCTTCACTCCTTCATGTGTTAGTGTTTCTTTGGTATGAGTGATGCAGGTTACAGAATCAAAATCCAACATGATAAGAAAACATAACGTGATATTTGGGTAACTTTGCAGAGGAAGATGATGTTATTGTGTTTTTTGTTGGGTTTTTTCACCCCTGTCCTCCTCGCATGATAACACCTTTGGTAAACTTGTTATTGCTGTGAGTTGGATGATCACAGAGCGTTCTTCTTACTCTCAGACCCTACAGCCCGTCGCACAGCCAAAGCCGGCCCGGCTGCTCGCAACCGCTATGCCAGTCAGTGGACCCTGAACCGGCCACACCCCCCTGTCTCCTCTCACACTCTCAGCACTGACTGGAGGCTGCCCACACCCAGAGTCGCAGGCTCAGTCGACAAGGAGAGTGACAGCTACAGCGTCAGCCCATCTCAGGACACAGGTACGCAGCTCATCTTCAGTTTAACACCATAACACTGCTCCTCATCGCTCACAACAGCAAACCTTTACCAGCTTTACACCTTTAACAAAATCATGTTCTAATACTTCTACCACTAAATCTTGTCACTAACACCTCCACTAACCCCGGCCCACGTCCAGACCGAGCACGGAGCAGCATGGTGTCAACAGAAAGTGCGTCCTCCACCTATGAGGAACTTGCCAGAGCTTACGAGCACGCCAAGATGGAGGAGCAGCTGCGCCACGCCAAATTCACCATCACCGAATGCTTCATCTCTGACACTTCATCAGAGCAGATGACGGCAGGCACCAACGACTACACCGACAGCCTGACCTCCAGCACACCGTCCGAATCAGGCATATGCCGCTTCACTGCTTCCCCGCCCAAGCCTCAGGACGTCAGCCGGGTCATGAACATGGCCGTGCCCAAGGCCCACAGACCGGGTGAGGCCACGCTGCTCAAACCCAGCAGCCTCATTACAAGACAGATAATAACATCACCAAACTTAACTTTGTGTCTAATATTAAGACCCAAACATTGACTGTGTCTCTAACACTGACTTCCAACTGATGTGTTGAATATTAATTCCAGTCTGGCTTAAAGAGAAAATGTGAAGATATTCGATAAAAACTCTTCATTTATGTTCCAAGATGTCAAACAACAGCTATTTCAAACCACTGACTACAGATTCATGAAAACTCGTTACAGATCTTGGTAAATAAGAGTCTACTGAAGGAAACCGCAGCTGCTCTGTTAAAGCTATTGCATTTCTTGTGCCTACTTGTATAACAGCTTTAACTGAGCCACTGCTTCCAGAAATAACCTTAAATTTACTGTCAGTTTGGCAGATCCTTACAGGAGTATCATGAAACAAATCATCAATAGATAGATCATTGTCATTAAAAGATACTGTTGGTAAAAGTGACAAAATCTAGATTTTAACAAATGCCAGTCCTGATAGTGTTGAAAATCAGGCTTGATGGGATTATTATAAATTGCCTGCTCTGCTGTGTTATGACTGACTCATCTTTTTAACTGGTTTAATATTGTAAGTGTAATGACTTATACAGTGACAGGAGATGAAAGACGAGTCTTACCATCAAATCAGACGAGGTCAGCAAGAGCATAATAAGTCAGTGTAATAGTACTGAGTAGATTCTGTTGGTTTTAAAAAGCTCAAATGGTTTAATTTTCATCACAAATGAAAAAGTAGTAAAAAGGATATAAAAATGAAGCAGCTCTTAAACCAGTACTTTTCTTACTTTCTGAGCTTGGTAGATGAGGTGATGTTTGGCAGGTATGTCTCCATGTGTGTCCTCATATTTAAATCTGATGGTCTGTGTGTGTGTTTCCTACAGGGGGTGAGTTGGTTCACCTTCCTCCGTACCTGCGCATGGACTTCCTGTTGAACCGAGGCATGTCCTGCTCGGGGTCGTCCAGGGGGACAGCTAGTGGGGAGAGAGCCGCAATGGGTCAGGCCTGTCTGGAGCCCCAAAAGAGTCGCTCACTGAAGCGGCCTTCCCGCATGGCGCCCCCAACGCCCACAGAGGCCCCTCAGGCCAGCAGGGACCCAGTGGCCCAGTGGCAGCCTG
>OMNW01025309.1:0-10643 GCA_900303245.1 Selene dorsalis
GAAACAGCCGTACCACACCTGATCCTGACATTTAAAGCCCCTCCGAGGAACTTTCATGTTTTGCCGGAATGAAGACTGCATTTCCCATGAGCTCTAACGCATATTGTCGTAAAGACGCTTATCTGGCTCGCACTTCAGGGCTACAGACTAACTTTTTTGTGAGCAGTTTTAGGCAAATTACTTTGGAAATGTATTTAAAATCCTTAAAAACAGCCTCTAGCAGGACAGCGGAGTACCGGAGCAGGCCGACTTTATAGCCCAGGATGGGTGCTCAAGTGTGGGTGAGAGTAGAGAGGAGAGACTCGGCTGTCTGGAGCATAAACCAGCTGCCTCGCTTTGGAACTCGGGGCAGAGGAGGAGAACTGAGTCTCGGTCAGGAGTGTGAGACAGACGTGGAGCACCAGGACGGCTGAGGTTAGTGACACCGAGCTGCTCCACCTGCCCCGACTGTCTCCACTGAAGAGAAGCTTCTCACTGCCCGTAGTCGGTTGCCATAAATCGCTCTGAGGAAATGCTGGGCGAGTCCACCACTAAATAATAATATATATAATAATATCAAAATAACTACAAAGATAAAACGATATATTTATTGAAAATGGACACATAAACAAATGTGGGTAATGTAGATTCATCCACATTAATAATGGACTCTTTTACAACCAAAAGCAAACTCCTCGTAGTCCCTTTAAGCCTTCATGAGAGAGGAGCTAGAGATGGTGCAAGACAGAGAGAGCAGCAAGAATGAAAAGAAAGTTAATATTGTAGTTGTGTAATCCTGTGGTATTAACAGTCTCTGGGGGCCACGTTCACTAGTTTTGTTTCAATGCTTGTTACTGATTTTGTTTGGATGATTCTTGATGTGCATTAGCTTTATTCTGAATGGATTTCAGTGCAGCATAATTCCACCTATCGTTTTGAAGCAGCTACCCACTGACCTGTAGAGTTTTCTTTCAAAGAACAAAAGGATGCAGGTTGATGTTGTGTTTCTTGAATCAGTGTTGTGTGTTCTACACTGTTGGTCTGGAAGATGGAGGAAGACGGCATCACTCCAGGCACATGACTATCGGAGAGAGAGATTCCTATGGAGAAAGATTTATAAAGGAATAAAAGACAAAAGTATGGCTGTAATATTATGGAACTATCCTTGATATGCCAATACAGTGAATACCAATAATAACTTGAATAGCTTTAAGTGAATGCTGAAACTCTAGCACACTCTGGCACCAGTGATTCACTCTTTGTTGGCACCTCTGTGATTTATTAAAGAGGCGCAGGTGTTTGCAGCTTGAGTTATTTTCCCACTTTTATTGCTGAGTTCAAGTTCACACTGTTCAAGCTGGAATTTCTTCCTCTCTTCCCTCCTCTATTCATCCACCCATCCCTTCTGCTTTCTTGTTCTGACCCCGACACTTCCTGTTCCTTTCCCTCTTCTTCACGCCGTCCGACACGGCCGACCTTTGACCTCTCCGAATTTCATTTTGAATTGTGGGGCCATCATCGCCTGAGCCCTTTTGGGGGAGCCCAATAAAACACTGGCAGGAAAGTGGATGAAAGAGGCCTTGTCCTGGGTGAAGATTAATTGAAGTGGACAATAGGACAGGACCTCCTCTTCCTCTGCCACCATTCATGAGCAGAGTCACAGGTCGCCTTTAGATGTGTTAAATGGCTTCTATATAGCCAGTAGCAGGGGAACATGTGTGGGTTGGAATTACAGTTCTCATAAATCAATAGTTTGGAGGAGTCAGGGTGAGTGCAAGTCACTTATTCTCATGGAAATAGCTTCTGTTTTTTAGTCTGGGAATCTTTCCGTAATGTCCAGTGAGTCATAATATTCTTTACATTCTCAAAAACAGTTAACATGTGCCAGTACATGTATATTATCATATAAGATTTTGAAGTTTCTAATACATTTACTATGCAATTTGTGCATTTTTTCAGATTTTTTTTTTTTTACAGATATATATATTTTTCTTTTTAATGTGAAATTATTATTTCTTTGTCTTTTATTTCAGGTATGTTTAAAGCTTTCAGACTATTTCTGTCCTGACGTGTTCAGCTATTTCACAGTTCTGCTGAGTATATGTTTTAGAAATTTAAATGTGTTCCTAAATTATGGTTTTATTGAAACATTTATCTTTTCATTCAAAAGATAAAGGTATCCTGTGAAGTTACTGATCTCTAGAATCACCAGAGAGTAATGTGCCTACATCCCCACCTTGTGTGTATTGTTTACCCACATGTGCAAGTGATCACGGAGACAAAGTGGTACACATTTCTGTTTTTCACAGCAGGCTTGCGGATCCTCTGATTGAAGTGATTCCAGTGGAATTCCATTGTTTTATATCCTGACATGCCAGTTGGTCAGAAATGGTCAATTAAGGGTTAAACGTACAGCTTTGTTTTTTTGGGTGTGAAGACACATTTACAAAACACAAACAATCCAAATAATATGAAAAGGAAACTGTTCACTTTCTTAATTATTAGCAACTGCATGAAGAGGTGGAGAGCAGACGTTTTCTCATGATCTGTTCCTTCTCTGTTGCTCTGAACACTTTTCCTACCACTCATCAACAATGGAAAACTATTATGACTGATGATCCTTAGTTGAGGTAAGTTAATGTAGGATGGAACAACAGTGTGGACTAATACACACTGTTAATACAAAGTGGAGGTGATGCAAGAGGTCTGTCTACTTACATCTGATTGTTATATTATTACTGGTCTGACTTATTGAAGGCAGATACCACCCTCAGACCACTGGGAAATGATCCAGTGCTCCCAAGAGTTTATCCACCACTGGCAGTACCAGTTGGGCCGGTCTGGTTTGGTGTTTAAAAATGTCGGCTTGGCCCAGGCTCTGGTCTCACTTCAGGCCCAGGACTCAGTGTATGGTGACTAAAAAAAAGTAGCTTCTCACATACAAGAATTGTTCTCCTTTGTCTTGAGCTCAATTTTTCATTGCACAACTTGAAAAGAAACCTTTACCACTTTAAACACTTTCCCTGTAGACGGCCATATAGTGAGCGAGTGTAGGGTTTGATCTGCTGCTCGTGACTACTCAGAGGAAAAATATCCGTCTCTGCTGCTTGCCCATTTGCAGCTAATTAGACAGCATGTGACTGATTCGGGCCTGTTGTAAACACTATCGCATCTGACTCTCATTACAAAGCAGAAATGAAATAAGCAAGGACCTGAGTGGGAAACTGCAGTAGCAGCCGCAGCAATGGTCACACAGGCCCCCGACGCTTCGCTACAACGCAACGGCGCGCTAGGCTACATCATGAAGTACTTTACAGCCACTAATTAACACACACAGACGCTTTGGTTTCTGCTTCAGAAAATATACAAATTAGAAAAACATTTCCACTTGTGCCTGATGGGAACAGCCGCGCAAAATCGCTTAGCGACGAGCGCCGTACCTGCTGTGTGATCCCAAAATCCCACACATCCAATGCGGACGCATGCACCGAAACATCTATTTTACACGCAATTCAGAACCTTCGGCTTGAGCTAAACAATCAAGTGGCAAACAAACATTGTCATGTACTGTATTCAGACACTGAACACTGCTATTCCTAAGACAACTCAAGCAAAAACAAATACACTGGAAACAAAGCAGACACACACCTCCACGCTCTTTTTCACAGTTGCTCCACTGCCCGACACATCATTCATTCTCTCTTTCAAGCTGGCCACCGAGCAGCTGTTATGAGTAACGCTATATAACACGGAGTTCCTGGCTGCAGAGGAAAAAAAAAAAGAAAACCCACTGCTGATTCGCTTAATGAACAGATGACTAATTAAAAACACAGTAAAGTGTGTGTAATTAATGAGTCCATTAGGTCTAGGTAATCTCAGGGATCCAGTATTAACAAACTGTGGAGGAGGCTGAGATGGAGGTGATTAACAGTGTGGCCGCATTGGCTCTAATTAACTACACAACCACAGTCACAACCAGATTCAGTGAGCATATGTCAGTGTTGTGTGCTGGGGTTTTTTTATTTGAGGGTCTCGCACTAGAATAAGATGTCGAACACCATAATGTGTAAGGGCTGAGAAAACAGTAATCAGTTTTGTACATTCAAACTGCAACATGATGCATGGATGTGTCATATGGACGCTTGTGAGACTTATGGATTTATGTGACATTAAAAGAAAGTCAAATCAATGAACTCAGTGTGATGTAACGCAAATCTCTGGTGTCTTTCAACCACCAGGTCATTCTTTGTGCCGGTGACAGCTGAAAAAAAGAGAAAAAGTCACTTTTTCCTCATAATTCATGTAAAGCAAACATGTTTTAGACCTTCATAATAGGCCTTTGTAATAGCTCCATTTGAACGTCAAAGTTCCCATATTGTATAGAGTGAGATATCAATGTCTTTTGTGATTATAAAGCAGGTCTGAGTTCTAAATTAATACTCTGAAAGTATCGGTCACAAACACTTAGAAATGTACACAGCCTGTATTCATAAACTAACCCTTAAACCGAGCTGTTGGGCCTTCTGTAACTTTATGATGTCACAACAAAGCAATATGCTGAACCATGCCCCAAGACCTTGAAGACGTGTCAGCAGAGAACAAAAACGTTTGACCGCCATGTGATTCTTGTGGACTTCACATTGTTCCTGGAAGTTAGTAGCACACAATCAGTGAACGTACTGTACATACAAAGACAGAGCTGCAATTCTTTGTTAATTGGTAGTTATTTTGCAAATAGCAATGATTTATGTGTACAACACATGGACATATATGCCATTAAATTATGATGTTGTAATATGATGCTGCTGTGGAAGGTTTGGTTTGATTTGACATTTCTTTAAATCATAGTATTCTTTAAGATTTACATTTTTTGGTACAAAGCCATTATGGCAGGAAGTATCGTGTGTTTACCTTCAATCTGCTATATTTCATTTGATCACCCACAAAACAGTCAAACAGCCAATCAGAAGAGAGCCTCAGCACCTCCTCTCTTGAGGGGAGAGAAGCCTGGGAGAGGAGAATGGCAGTGAGTTGTTTTTTTGGTGTTTAAAGTATTATACAAATATATCTTCTTGGTCATGGATATCAAACCTTCGAATAAAACACAGGAAACACGTAGAATGTGGGACCTTTATCCAAATAAATGATCCAGTCAATACTTTAGTTAACTGTTAAAGAATGACTTTTTGTTGTTTTTTTTTTAAAGATGAATGCTCTGGGAAATCAAACCTCTCACAGCAGTAATGATGAAAATGGACTGCAGTACGGAATCAAGCATAGTTTGTCATGGTAAACAGCCACAGACATCCGTCAGTGTGTGCTTGTGCATTCATTCCCCATGGAGGTGGTTTTATCTTATCACAACCATCTGCCGGGTCTGCTCCTGTTTTGTCCGTGGAGATTAGAAAGAAGATAGCTCAGGCCAAAAACACTTCAGAGTGTAAAGAAGTCTGCCTCCTGCTGCCTGGAGAGCTGCTTTCATCTCTGCAGCTCATTATACAGCACTTCCCTGGCTCATGACCCAGGTATGATGCAAAGACACTGGGTAGGAGACTTAATGAATTCCTTTTGTTTACCTTACATCAGTGTGTGTGTGTGTGCGCAAGCATGCATTTGTTCGTTTTCTAACGTCAGACTCTGCATGTAGAAATTCTTTTTATAAACTTGAGGAATTCTTTTGCTGAATTTTTTGGAGCTTTAAGTTAAGTACGCAGAATATGTCTACTTGTTAAAGGCTGAAAGAGTTTTGTTGTTTTTTTTTTGTTTTTTTTTAAACAAACATATACTGTCCAATATGTTTATGACAGATATCTACAAAGGTAATGGGATTAGCCTCAGCTTGTAAGGCATTCTCATTATCCAATGTTAAATTTAAAGGGTGGGACTGTCATAGTGAGTGTGCTGGCAGGCTGACTTAAGCTTTATGTGCCTCCATTTTCATTAAAATCTCATTAATAAACGCTCTCTCAGTCATTGTAACCAATTTTCTGTAGTTTAATCAGTGGAGTGTGTGTTGAGCATTGTTCATCCCACACAAACCTGTTTATAATAAACTGTGGAAACAACAAAATCAGTTCAAGAATCCAGATTTTTTACATTTAAAGTAACTAAATCTTGACTGCTGCCTGTAAGACAGACTTTTCTGCTGCGGTAGAACATTCACAAAAGAACTACAGTACCCACTAAAATAATACTGGGCAAATTCATGTAAGGGAACTTTTATAAACTCCCATGTGCTTCACTGAATATCTGTGTTCACATACACGTGTGTTTGCACATGCATGTTGTCTACCCATTTCCCCCATGGGAGAGACACAGAGTGTCAGTCTACGAGGCTGTCAGTGCCTGCTCACCGACAGCCTATAAGTTCCTCTGGTTGCCTTTTGGAATAACAACCACCCCCTTATTGAATAACCTCTGTTTCACCTAACCCCTCTGTGCACCCCTCGTCTCCATCCAAAAACCAAATCTAAGCTCAATATGAGCCCGGTTAGCCCAGTTATTGATAAATCCACGTTCCTTACCCCAGCCGCTACAAATTACCATATTATAGGGCTTACAGGTATTAGTTTTGGGAGGCCCTGACCCAAATCAAACAAGGGATACCTGAATTGCTTTTGTCTGTCTGGACAGGCAGTGATGGAGACACTGGCTGCAGTCAGGGAAATAGATATGGTGAAGACCAAACACTCAGAGAGAGGTGGGGGTGGCGTCATCTGCAGTCACAACAGATCCATCTCGTATGATTGCAAGGGGACTGCAGGCCGGACTGACCGCTGCTTACAGTTCACCAGCCACATGCATCACAGTGTTAGTGCAGCCACTGTGTGGCTACAGTGACACAACTGGCATGTCAGTGCCATTAATGATAAAAAAAAGCATTTGATTTTTCAAATGTAGCACAGATAAATCCCATTTTCACTGTGAACTCTTGGCAATTGTTCTTTGTCAGGTACTTTTCAAAAACAAGAATTAATAATGTGTGACACTTTCAGATTTATTTTGAAATCCTAGACACACTGAAATAGGCTAACAAAAGCAACTGTGCCAGGATTATGCTAATATAAAAAAATTTCAAATTTGGAAACTGCATAAGAGTAGAAAGAGAAAGGTCTTGACTTGTAAACCTTTTGCTGATTAGACTGTCTTAGACTGACTGGGACTATTGTTATTCTAATTATATCTATTGAGTAATGTTGTTTAATTTATATCCTCACACATTCTTCATTTATCATCCTTTCATACAACAAACTGTAGATTATATTCAGACCACCAAAGTTTTCTATTTTAAATTTTATTATTTAATATATTTCATTTTTCTCCTGCCAACGTGTCTATTTAACTTACCTGGCAAAATATTTGTTTGCCCCCCTTCTCACTGTGATTTCATACAACCAGCACTAGATTATTCATGGCAGCAGGCAATCCCTACCTTGAATACACACTTGTATAACTCAATCCACCATACAGTCTACCTCGGTTGTATCACCTCAGGCTTAAATCTGAGGTTGGAGTGATGAGTGTGCCAAAATAAGAAATGAGTAGAACCATCATTTCTCGGCTATCAACACCTCAGACTCCCACAGAGGGATGGTAGAGCAAAGAGGAAGTGAACGGTAAAAACTTTTACAAGATGAGAGACAGATGGGAAGACTTCTGCGGGGAGAAGAATGGCAGACTGATAAACTCACTCAGTCACCGGTCTATGAAATTTTCTCTCATGTGAGACTGTTTGCATGATTCTACACTACATGCTGCCCACAATATTTCCAAGATAAAGCTGATTCTGTTAAGCTGCAATCAGATCTCATAGCTCAAACGCCAAACCTCCACTTATTAAATTAACCTAGAACGGTCCTGACAGTGTTGATATCTTACATCTTATTTAACCCAGAATGTGTGTGTGTGTGTGTTTTGTACAGCGGAGGCACATGCCCACCTTCCACACAGCATGTCGGGGGGGTCAGAGGGCAACAGGTAGGAATGCAGCACCATGGGAGCAAACATAATG
This sequence comes from Selene dorsalis, assembly GCA_900303245.1. Classification (NCBI taxonomy): domain Eukaryota; kingdom Metazoa; phylum Chordata; class Actinopteri; order Carangiformes; family Carangidae; genus Selene; species Selene dorsalis. The sequence continues at coordinate 7,991 of OMNW01025309.1, forward strand.
AAGTCATCACACTCTGACCTCAGCCCCGTTGAGTTATGAGGTCTGTGAAGCTCAGAGGCTGATGGGTAAAATAATGGGGTCATCACTGCAGTCATCCTGTCTATTTGAATGACATTCACTGTCAAGTTCAATAACATCTTTTGTCGTGTTTGGTGATTTGTTCTTTTTCAGACTCGGGTTTATTGCTATTTCTCTGACTCAACGTACTGCTGCTTTAAATATTAGAGTGCGAGCAGTCGCTGAAGAACGTTAGCAAGCTGACGGTTTGCGGCTTCGCTGGCAGTAAGCGAGCTCGTTGGCCTAAAGAGCTTTGTTTCCCCTGTAGCTGCTCAGCTGGCTGCCATGTCACTACGCCTGTAGAGCTGCAAAGGCTCCGATTCATTGTGTCACATTCTGGTGTTACCGAATTTATGGGCTATACACATTGACTCACAACAATCAACACATACCAAACAGTGTAGCATGTATCATTATAATGATGGTCAGAAGGACAGCGTCAGGCTCTCCACTGTTGCCCAAATGCCCATTGACAGTTTATGGAGCAGCCGTTTCCTTTGCGGTGACGTTGCCCTGACTCAGGCCTCTGATGACTCAGCGTACATTGTGAAGGTCTCATTAATTTAAGCCACTTAAGGCGATTTTCCAGTTAGGCTTGTTTTCTAATGAGGCAGGGCAGGGCAATTAGGTGATTAGGGTTATGGCAGCACCATGCTTTTTTAGGCATACAGAAGTGGGCAGAATCTAGCCTACTGTCTAAACTGTGAAGGAGTCATTAGATAAATAGATGACAACAAACTGAGCAGAGTCAACGGCTCTTCACTTAAAGGGCCGGTTAATGTTTTAATTCCTCACACTCTCAGTCCTACAGTTTCACTAAACGTGTGGCCACAATCGTCATTTTAATGATGCTTCAAGCTAACAAGGTGGCATGCGAACCTGTCAAACACGAACCATTGCCTCATTGAAACTGTCGAAAGGAAGTAAAGACCGAGCGAGCTCCGAAAGGAGAGGAAAAACAAGAGAGAAAGAGCTGGGAAAGAATAGAGAGGCAGCGGCAGGTTTCCTTTCAGTGTCTTAGCAACCGATATTTGTTACTCACCCTGTGTAAACCTCATGTCTGTGGTCAGTGCGACCAATCACCTTACAGCCCACTCTCGCTTTTCAGCACCTCGCACGCATGTCTAGACCCAAAAGGTGTTACCAATGGGTTCAGTGTGTGTGTGTGTGTACTTCTCGCCAATGATTCATCTTGCCATTATTGTACCACATAGAAACATGGTGCTGAAAACCACTGGCTGGGTCTCGGTTGACAAAGTTGACCCCAGAGTGGTACACTGAGCCTGACCCCGAATCCCACTGGATTAGGAATTTGACTCAAGTCCACATCACATCAACACATCACATAGTCTACGTTTTACAATACTGACTCATTTGATGAATAACATTATCAGGTGGTGACGTTTACCATCAGACACCTACAGCTGTGTCTGTCTGTGTGTGTGTGTGTGTGAAGAAAAACAGTGGCAGAAGGCAAACAAGGTAAACAGTGTTTGTAAGTGAGCACTGTTAATGTGACAAAAGATGAGCAAGGAAATTGTCTTTTGTTCCAAATTTGTAGCTTGTTGCAAACTTTGTGAAAGAAACTTCTTGCAAAAATGATGGATGATGATGAACAAAACAGAGGAGGGAAAAGCTATTAGTGTAGGCTAATCATACCCATCTTTGACACTCGTGGTTGTCACAGCAACTCAATGTCATAATGCGAACTTGGTGAATATTACAAAGCATATCACAAAACTGTGCTCAACTCCACTAGCTCTCAACTGGGGCACTATGTAAAATTTCCAGTTAGCAGTTAGACAAGGTACACAACAGAGTGGGACTTTGACAGCAGTGACATAATTCAACACTGGAATTAGCACTTAAAACTGACTGGCTGGTCTGAAAGATCACTGAGACCCTGGATATTGAAGACAAATGCTTAAATGCACATGTTATATGTAATTAGTGTATACCACATTGTGGTTTCAGTAGTTGTATATGTATTTTCTGGGGCTTTTAGTTTGAGTTGGCTTAGTTGATGGTGGTGCCGTCAAACACCATAACACAGTCCTGCCCCTGATAGCCCTGGTGGAGTCGTTTTGTCTCACTGTACCGTCACAGAAAATTCAGGTAAGGGATTTACTAAACAAAATAGTGTCTGAAAATGAGACTGAGGGAAAGAAAAAGAGTGCAAGAAACATTACGAGACCTCTCCCTATGTTTACCTTTGCAATTTTGTCCAATTTGTCTAAATTGCTTAGCTGACCTCTTAGAAAAAAAGCATATGCTTAATGTCAAAAAGCAGCAAAATATGACTGATCACCTTCATTTTGTCCATTTGGCTCCTTGGCACAAGACTCTAAATTGTGTATTCTTTCCATGGCGCCAAACCACCCGCCCTGCATTTAATTAATTTCCTCTTATTTATATGGCTAAAACTTTACAGCAGTTTTTCTTTAGGTAACATAGACTTTCCTGTCTTTGGACGACCCAGACCGTTGGAGCTTTGGTTAATCATCAATTACGATCACTTAAATTATCTCATTTTGTCTGTCTCAGTTTTTGTCACTGCTGAATTGAAGAGTTTTTTTTTAAGGAGAAGGGGGAGGGG
>OMNW01025313.1:0-13328 GCA_900303245.1 Selene dorsalis
TCTCCTCTGGAGCGGATCTGACAGGCGCTGTGAGCTGGCCGCTGTGTGCCAGGGCTGCAGGGACCGAATGGGACACAGCGACGTTCACCCGAGCTCCAGTCCTTCTTTATGTTTTTGTTTTTCTTTACGCAGAGCTGACAACGAGGACGCCCGCAAGAACATGTAGTCTTCATCGGCCGCAGTGACAGCTGACCAACTGTAGAACTAAACCATATCTCCGTATGTGTATTTAGTTTTTTTTTTCTCCCTCCCCGTCTTGTAACAAACGGCTCTTCACAGTCGATTGACGCTTAAACAAAGTGAGACCGCCTGTTAATCGACAAGCTCCCTGAATGGAAGACGGCTGAGAGAGAGGTCGCCACGCCGAGAGACAGGCTCAGACGTTGTGTTGTTGTTGTTGGTTTATTTTTATTTTTTATTTTTATCTTCCTGTCGTTGTATTTACCACCGTCCGAGGTCTCAGTGGCAGCCACGACGGCTGCAAACGACGGCGTCCTTTAGCCATGGCTTTTGGCGTGAAAGAGCCAGAGAATCCTTCAGAATGAGAAGCGCCACAGATTCGTCATTATTGCGGATTTAAATGCCTCTCACCAAGGGACACCGACCCGCGATTTTGGTCAGGTCCGCTTATGCGGTGTCTCACGCTGTCACGAGTAAACAATTCATAGGCTGCTAAAATAACCCCAGAAAAGAGACTCCATCGGGTGGGTGAACGTAATCTACAGAGAAAAGGGGGATTTTTTTTTCAAGCAATATGGCTGGTGAGTGGGGCTGGGGACGCTGGCACAGGCTCTCCAAGGCTCCTAAATGCTAGCTGAAGCAGATGGCACCGTTCCCCATGGAAGCGACAGCTCTATGAGGACAAGCAATATCATTAATAATATAAATCCGGACTCTTCAATCTTAATATCCAAGATGGAAGACGTTGTCATCCCGTTCTCGTCTGAGGTGCCCTGCGACAATAATGGACAGCGCATGTGGTGGGCATTCCTCGCCTCCTCCATGGTGACGTTTTTTGGGGGTCTCTTCATCATCCTGCTATGGAGGACCCTCAAATATCTGTGGACTGTTTGCTGCCACTGCAACATCAAAACCAAGGTAGGGTTGCTCTATTTCCTCTGTCAGTCTGCAGCTACATGTAAAAAAAAAAAGCTCCCCCATATATTACACTGATGCACATAATGGTGATATTCCTGTCACACTGGCCTTGACTTCTTGCTCTCTGATGGCCTCCACTGTTCAAGTGACATGCCACTAAGCTGAATGTTATGGGTTTCCCCATCATCTGCATCATACGCAGAGACTTAACTGATAAAGTGCCCATTGCAGTGTCTCTGTAATGAATGAGTCCCTTGAAGATGATTGTTATTATCCTTTGGCTGTCTTCTTGAATGTAGGGGGTGGTGTTGCATGACGGACGCGGGTGAGATGAGAGGAGAGCAATGGCTGCATTTCATTTTCCTTCAACATGCACCACAGTGTCCTCATGCCTCATCAGCTCGTAACTTCTAGGGTGAAAGTAAACATCCCGGGGGGGAGGAGGGGGGGTGGCACACACCAGTTTCATGTAACCAAACACATGATCCTGCACATTCCACTAGTGAGACCTAATGAAGTCCACTGGGACTTCTCATGCAGACCCAATGACAGGGAGGCTTGTCCATTAACACACTGTGCAACAACTCTGCAATATGAAGTATCTATCATTCCTTGTTCCTGCATCTTTCTGTTATTCCACTCCTCCATGTTTACGTTCAGCGGCAGATGAAATGTGGTTGTGCTGCATGTTGACTGGACTAATGTAGAAATAGGATAAAAAGGGTGACTGCCCATTCCTTTGCTTGGGGTGGTCTGCATTAAGGATGAATCATGGCTGATTCATGTGTGTATTAAAGCCTGCTTCATACATGACTCACACACTTGTGTGTAGTGCGTGGACCCCTGGCAGAACACAGGGGCAGCTTAAAGGTAATGTTATGCACAAACATGGCTGAACATGTTTTATTTTTTAATGCTTGTTTGAAATGAGAAAATATTCAGATATTTAATACAAAAAAAATCCTGAAATAACAGTGTGTGTTTTTTTTAAACTGTCTTTAGTCTAGCCAAGGTTTTGCGTCAGTGACACTGATTAGCAGAAAAGAAAGACAGAGCGAGTGTCAGCTTCCTCATCCTTGATGTATTTGGGTTGTGTCCAGTTGGTTTGGATGAGCCGTGTACCTCCTGCTGCTTCTCAGTCATGTTCTTTTGGTCGCCTTGGTCCTTTTCTGCCCTTTCTGCTGTTTGGTGTTGTGACAGGTGGAAGACAGGGGCAACCCTAACTGCCAATAAACACAGCAGATCCCCTCCACTGAACGAAAGGCTGAATGCCATAAGATGCAATACAGGGTGTTTGGCTTGGTCTTGGTTGTATTGTGTAAATGATTCTTGAGAAAGTGGGAATTAATACATCAAAATTAGCTGGTGAAGATTTTATTTTACATTTGTGACGAGTTTTGCAAAGTGGTGAAACAGTTTATTTGATATGACGGCAATTTCATTTTGCTGTTTTGCATGGGATGTGACTGATACACTGATCATCTCAGGGTTTCCTCCATTACTTGAATCTTCCCCTACGAAAACTGATCACGCAGAAAAACATAAGCAGACATTAACATGATATAAGAGGCTTCTGGGATCCAAATAATTTCAAAGTATGCTAAAAAATTGTCTCATCTAAACATCTCTTGTTTATCCTGAGAGATCATTTCTGCCCAGTATGTCATTTAGGCTATTACTTGGCTGTCAGCCTCCTGTCATTTTGTCATGCCCATGTATCTTCAGTATCAAAAATGGCACCGAACCGTATGTCATCCTTCATACTTCCCAACGTCTTGCTGGGAAAGTGATGAAAATAAACCATGCAAATATAATGAGGCATCCATCTTGTGACTGCTGGTGGGTATCTGGTTGCATCTCATCTCTAGGAAATGAAGAGAAACGATGAAAATGAAACCACATGCCTGTTGGTGCTCCCTATCTCTGTTGTGGTGTGTTGTTCTTGTGTTGTGGACACCAGAGCTCTCCCGTTAGGTGACTTTGGTGGGGCTTGACACTTCGCTGCAGAGGGAAAAGGCTTGTTAGGAGTATTAAGAAAGGGAAACTGGATCTGTGTTCAGCTGACTGGTGCGGGCAGCTCGGTTGGCATGTGTCACAAACAGGATGCATAGCTGGCGTACTGGGAACCTGGAATCAGAGGCAAGGAAATAGTGGTGGAAAGTCTGAGAGAGTCACAGGAGGAAGTGGAAACAGAGGGGTGTGAGGGTGACGAAGGGCTCGAGAGGGGGTATTGCGTTGCATAGTGGCCTCCTGCGCTTTGCCATTGACACACAGCTGGTGTCCTAAATCTTTAAAATGGCCATCTTCTCTGTTGAGATTATAAGAGAGAGGTCAAGGGTCGAAGAGATCAAGAAAAGCAGAGATAAGGGGATGCCGCAAAGGAGTGTGCAGTGCAGCTTTGATCAATAATGGTGTCTGCACTGTTGTTGCTCATTTACTGCAAAGCCAATAAATGCACATTGAAAACCAAGGAGCTACCTCTATCTGTCTAAAACAAGACAACAGTTGTATTGTGGACAGTGAAACAATGTGTTATTGTATGGTCTCAAAAAGCAACATCAAATTAAAAAAAACAAAACAAAACAAAACATAACCCATATTGATTTTTCTAAACCTGTGCTAGTGCTATGGTTTTATTTATCTGCTGGGTGTTTCAGAGTGCTCAAATGCCACTTTTAAGCCACATTTCAACCACATAGGTAATGTGATTTGCCCTAAGTTCCCCCCACCCGCCCCCAAACAGCAGCTCTTGGGCTGTCTGGATGAGTGACATTATTTCATTCTCGTTTTAGACTGCAGTTCAAGACTTCACACAATCTAAATTTGGAGTTTTCTTACTAAGGGAAAGACTCACTCAAGACAATGCTAATGTATATGCACGAGTGATGGAAATGTAAGCACAACCACTCAGAGATACTGAAGTGAAGGAAGCCGCACTGACATGCTGCAAGGCTTGTTAGCATATAAGCTCTGCTCTGTATTCCCATCCCTATGGTCTTGTAGTCTTGCTGAGTTTTTGTGCTGTTTTCTGTGCTCTGCTGCTTCACTGCTGTATGGTTATCTAATGGTCTAGTTATCCACTCTGCGTCATGCCACCTCCAGGAGTTCTTATATGACGCCTCTGTTATTTGGGATGCGTGGGGAGGAGGAGTATAGAGGCTTTGCGTTTGTGGTATTAATCCCTATTCAAACATGCATGGCATTATCATCCTCTGGAGAACATGACTGTGAAAACATGGCTCTAAGAAAGAAAAAAGAGAAACACCTGATATTGTCTATAATTGGTGCGTATGAATCACTTTTCAAACTAAACTCACACTGCATTTTTCCTGTAAATGTTTGTGTAGTTGTGACAGCTGGTGAAATATAAAGTTAATGTTGAGTAAACCTGAGATAGAAAATGCTGAACTTTCAAGTCTAAAACAACAAAAGCTGAGAGGAGCTCAGTGGATCAAATAGTTGATTCATGAAATAATTTATCCACAGAAAACAAACCCCAATCAATTGTCATGTTTCAAACATAACTATGAGGATTTGGTTTTTTGTCAAATGGATAAACTGTGGATTTTGGACTGTTGACAAAACAAGTGTTTTTAGGGATGTAAAATTTGACTTTAGAAAATTGTGATTATGGAAAATGTTTGATTTTCTTCTTTGTGATATTTTGTATATTTTCAAATGACACAATCAAACAAGGCAGATATGTCAATACTGAAAATAATCCTCAGTTGTTTTTGACAATTTTGTGGCTTTGTGAACTGGTTAATTAGGCAGGAGGTTAATGTTGGCTGCTGCTATCAACAATACCACACTGTTGGCTGGTTTAATTTGCCAGTTAGCATGATCTGGCTGACTAAGTGATATCATCATACTGGTATGGTATCATTGGCACAAACTAATTCATTCTCACCAGTATAGAAACCATCCATGTCCCATTTTACCTCCTTTAAAATATGTTGTTCAGTCACTGTTGCTAGAGGCCGAGGACGTCCTCTTTGGCTGCCAGAGACTGAGTTATTTTACACAGAGCACATCCCTACAGGTGTTTAGATGACTTTCATCTGGAGGTGTGAAGGAGAACAGAGTTCAACCTTGCATCAGTTAGAGAAGGAGCTGCAGTGGACTCCACCACTGACACCTGTCACAGAGCAGTTAGGAGAGAGATTTTTCAGTCCAATCAGCTGTTAACCGGTCTGAACTGACAATGCAGAGGGAAGTAAGTGCACAAGCAGCATTAGAGTAGACTGTCACGTATTTCAATCTAAGCACTAAACTACATGTGTCAGTGTGTTGTGGTGAGGTATATATCCTGCTAAATGAGGGCTGAAAAAACAAAACACACCTCCCACCTTGCCTGAGCACAACAGCTGATGCAGCTACTGCACCGAGCACCTTCAGCCTCCCCCTCATCCCCCTGAGGTGCAACGTGGAGTGTTTTATGTGCACTTTAGAGCCAACAGCCGTCAGGACTGTACAGTTGTTTCTGTCCAAACAGCTCAGCGAGCGGGGTGATGGAGCCGTGTACCTGCTCTGTTTGGACAGTCTACTTTTGACACTTATCAATCCTGTACTCGGGCTTTTGGTTACACAATTACCGACATCTGTATGTTCTCTGCATGTGAATCAGCAGCACATATATTTCCTGTTCATAGTGGTAAAACAGACAATCCGCCACACGGTGTGACTATTAAATTACACATTTAAATATGGATATATTGCATTTGCGCTTTCAGAATATGTGATTTTTGTTAAGCACTGAGACAGTTTTTCTACATTTGTATGGCCCTCTGTACACCAGCTCGTCTCTGCATCTCTCAAACAAATCTTACTCAATGTGTTACTTGAGTTTCAGCTCATTCCATAAATAGTCGTTCATTCGCACATTAGCCTCGGGTCTGAATATTATACATTTTATTTTGTCTATTATTTGAAACTTGATGCGTCTTTTGCAAATGCGGAAACACTTTTAAAGCTGTAAACAATATTTTCTCACATTTTCACTGAAACATTTAATTATATTTTACAAATGTTACTATTAAAACTGCAATTTTCCCCTTTTGTACTTCGTATTTAGCTCATGTTGTTTTTCATGTTTGCTTGCTGCTGCTCCAGCCCTGTTTCCCTGTGGCAATCATGGGATCATTAAAGTTTCATCTTATCTAATGAGAGTTTGATGGGCTGTGGTTTGGTTCTCTGCACTGAAGGCCAGACTCTGCTCCTGTGATGTGACTGATAAACAGGTGGGGCGGAGACTCATATGGTGCATCGGCTGTGTTTTCTCTGGCCCCTGTCAGTCTGCAGTGTTGTGTGTTATCACACAACATTTAATAGTTTTAAGATTAAAGGTGGATCAATATCCTTAAAAAATTTTTTTCTTCCCCCACAAGACAAAATCCATCCTATGATCAGCCATCTATTGAGACATGGCAGCCTCTGTGAATTTTAAATCATTACGATCCATTTCCATAATTGAAGATTGATATTGATTTTTATGCTCTTAGGCTTGGCTTTCACTGCAGAGCGATTAATCATACCTGAATCTGAAACCCACCACAGTGTTTGCATGTGTTCACATTTGTGTTTGCCTGTGTGACGATGAGGAATAGCCCAAAACCCATGGCAGAGTGAGGGAGGTATTGCTGGGACACTCTTCAGTGCGCTTACCTTTCACTGGAATGGATTGCGGAGGTGCCTGCAGAGAGGAACTGTTATGAGCCTGTGTACTCCCTTGTGCTTGGCAACCGACCAGCTGCATTTCGCCAGAGCAGCACAGAGCACACACCCTCCCATCAGCTGTCGCTCTCACTAACTTCGGCCTAACGTGGCCCAGCTCGGCCCACTTCCTCCCGCCCTGGCTCACTAAAATCCAGAGCTAATTGAAGAAATGAAACATGCAAATCAAACACCTGGTGAAATGAGCATGATTGTAGCACAGAGTACTTGATAAAGGCTGCTGTTGGATATATAGCTATGTGATGTCATTTCAGGAATGTGTGTGGAGGTGGGCTATGTTCTTTCGTAGTTGAGTTGCATATGCCTTGTCTTGTGTTGTTCACACTTGCTGAGATTGAGCACGCCTCATAGCTATCTTAGGGCAAAGTGGGAACAGTCTACTTGCCAGTCCCCAGACTGTTTAAAAAAAAAAAAGAAGTAGGGCAGCACCTAATGATTACTTCCATCTTTCTTAGCTTGCCAAACAAATTCCCGTTGCATTTTCCCAGAGTGCAAAGTGATATCTTCAGATTATTTGTTTTGTCCAGACGACAGCACAAAATCTAAAGATATTACATTTGCAATGATACAGAGCAGAGGAAATCTGTCTTTCTCTTTGAGGAGACTTAAATTACTAATTGATTTTCAGCCTCATCTGAAGAACACAACAAGTTGTGTGGAGATGAGTCAGTTGGAATTTATTCAACTTGTGTGTATATGTATCTTTTGTTCTCTTTGAGATCTCACTAACTTGATCTACTTTTAAGTTCTAGACAAATATAAAAATAAACATACTGCAGCAGGACACAGTGGATCTAATGTAAGCTTTTCCAAATCTGTTCTGTCTATGGAACGGGTGACTCATGAGTTATTCTTCAGTGGAGATCCTCCCTTTTCTGGGCCCTAATCCCTAATTCTCTGTGCCTGATTTGATGGCCATCTAGGGACAACTCTAGTGTGCCATGCTGATGTATGATAATCCACAGACAAGGAGAGGCCATATATCAGGCCAGACTATGTATATCATGAAACAGAAACAGAGGTCCACCCCCATGTGCCCAAACTGTGCTCTCTTGCAGTTATGCTGTTATGTCTTCTTTGGCCAGTCACTGGACTATTAAAAGGACGTCCACGCCCTGGGAAGTATTCAGAGGTTAAAGGTTAGAGGGGAAGGGTGTACCTGGCTCCACAAGCGGCAAGAGTGCAAGACTGGCATTCCCAACATTGAAAATGTCTGATAGGGTCTAAGCCACCTGATCCTTGCCTAGTCAAACTGGCAGAGGAGGACCATTTGCATATAGATCTGCTGGTTGAGAGCGGCTAGGCTAAGCTGGTATAGCAGGCCTGCAGGAGGGAGATAGCTAGCTAGTGCCTGGCTAGCCAGTGGGATCATGGCTTACGGTTTCCAGTCTACCAGCTTTCTTCCTCAGCTGTTGTTGTCCTTAAACAGCTTAACATCAGAGGAAGGGTGTGTGTCTCTCTCTGTGTGTAGGCTGCGTACCCTTCTTATAGCCAGGCCATAATAATCAAATTAAACAAGATGAAACGTGAACAAGAAACATTGCAGCAGTTTCAAAGAAAAGACAAAATGGCTTACACGGACAATTTGTTAAAAAGATGTTAATATTCAAATGTGCATATGTCTTTGTGGATTTTGAATAGTATTTAAACTGTAGGTTTGGAAGAACAGTAACATGTATTTTCCAAAGCTACCATGAACATATGCTGCTCTATTATACATACAGGCCTCACTTTGTCTCTCACAGCTTTCATGGTCATTTATCTTTGTAAAATCTGCAAATCCTTATGATATTGTATGTGTAGCTGTAACAGAAACGTGAGAGGCGCTCTGCTCTGCTTAAATTGTTCAGTTTTGCTTTGAGTCTATACACACATGTAACAGTCTGTTGAGACTACAGACAAATGTTGCATACTGATATTCTCACACTGTTTACAAAAACTAAACACTGTATTAATGTTAAACAGTGGAATCAGATTTTCATTTTAGTGTTATTGTGCAGAAGTGTTCACAAACTAGAAATGTTCAAATCTTCCATGCCATTGCATCGAATAACAGCAACCAGCCAGGCCGGCACGTGCACAGCCCTTTATCAGGCACAGCCAGCCATCCCCTACTCTCCCCCTCATTTTTGCTCCATTCCTCTCAGCTCACCACCCACCCTCCAAAATCAGGGAAGCCCGTGGAGCATTGATATGTGGACATCAAAACGCAGTTAACATAATAATTGGCGCTTTGAGCTGTGTGCGCTGATGCACAGAGGGAGAGAGGGAGAGAGAGGAGACAGAGGGTGGGGAAAATGTGTAGAGGACACTGCAGTGACCTTCAAAGATCTCAGCGGGCACCGTTTCTGTTTCCTGTTTAGGGATCAGCTCTCTTTCTATGCAACATACATGCACGGGTGTATGAAGTCGAACATACAAGTGGCTGACTATGCAAGCAGAGCTTCTTCTCAGAGAAGGTTAGGAAAGTGTTAGGATTACACGTCGCCACCGCACGACCACCACCACAGCCCCTAGCAACCTCAATTAACCTCCAATGGCGCTAGGCTAATATGCTAATTGCCATTCTCCTTGCAGGCTAACAGCAGGCTCAGGTTTTTCTCTGTGCCAACAATGTGCCTTTATAGCTTCCATGCTATGATACTTGATTGCACCCGATTTGGCAACATCCCAGTCAGCGTCTATTAGGTAGGTGAGCACCAGACGCTAATAAAATGGAATGTCCTCATGAGGAAATGCAAGTTCAACTGACAGTGAAGGGCAGACTACAAGTTGAACCCTGCTCCGCCAAAGTGAATGCGCCTGCTACACAATGATTTTACCTCTTGACTTCTTCTGACATTTTCCAGGGTAGCTGTGCAGAATGAATAGCCCAGCTGTCAATTACAGCCTTGTTTGATGCCTGCAAAAGTGAAATCCCAGAAGGTCCTGTCTCACTCAGGTTCCGTGTGCTGCCCGGGATTGCTCGCAAAGCTGTGAAATGTATCTAGACGTGAACCAAGTGAGGCAGAGCAATTTCAGAGTGACACGAGCTCTGTAAGATGATGCGCCCAATGTTGAGCCCCAAATGACAGCATGTGTAGACATCATGTACAAATGATGCACTGAATGTATGGGTTCGCTTCTGGATGCCTCATTAAAGATGGATGATAATGTAGAGCTATCATGCTGCTCTCTGACAGCCGATGCCATTGAGATTAAAGAACTCTTTAATTGGTGAGTAGTGGTTAGACTATTAAATTTCATAGCTGCCCTCTTGGGGATCCTTCGGATGGGAGATATTTTAATCTGTAAATAGATATACATAGCATGAACAGAAGCCATTTTTAACATCCTGGATGTACTTATAAATGAATGACAAACTTTGCAGATACAAATACAACTGATGATGTAATTTGTATAGGAACTCACTGGTCTGGATGTCATTTCAGTCAACATATCCTTTTATGTCCTACTAATAATAAGTCTATCCATTATGGTTAGCGCCATGGGGCATTGACTCATTCATTATGTATCTGTAACAGGCATCAGTTATAAATATATATATCGGTTGGAATGGGTTCATTGCTAGATGTGATGTCTAATTCTTTAGTCCTGTTTTGTCAGATCGATTTGCATATTGCTCTGGAGAGTGCATGATGCTAAATAATCCTTTCACAACAAGTATTGTATGTGTATACAGAGTTATGGATCTTGTGTCGAAATAGTGTGGTAATATCAATTCAGCTGAGGTCAGGTTACAGAAATGTGACACCATGGTGATTATCTGAAACATTATAATCCACAATAGATTGCATCGTTGTTAACAGCTGGATTAGAAATGTGTCAAATGTGATAAAACTATTGATTCTTAATGACAGGCAGATGTACGTATGTATGATAAGAAAGTAATTTATAATATTGTTTCAGCCCTGATGGTAATTGCTGCTCACTATGTTACTACTGTCAATCAGGATTCACACCCTGGATGCCTCTGGGTAGTTTGTGGTCAGTGTTGAAATGTGTGCTTCAATTATGATGTTGACCAGGGGAGCGGCAGGGATTAGTTCTAATATTCAGACTACGTAATGCAGTCCATGGTGCTCATCTGAGTCGTGGATTCCATTGGTGACAGTGACACACAGCAGTTGTGCTCCATCTCTGTGTTCTGGCAGGATGCATTAAACATGACGATCGTAGGCCTCAGCTATTCTGCACAAGTAAAGATTTTCAGCACCATGGAGAGCTCAGAAAGGACTGAATGAGTAATGAGCTTCCCATACACATGTGTAGTATGTGTGTCTATTTCTGTGCTGTTCACTGCCTACAAATCGGTTGTTAGGTATTTCTATTTTTGCTAAAACAATCTTTCTAAAGGGCAAAAACTACACAATAGCACATATTAGTTCAAAAACTGGAATTTTCTCTGTAAATTAAGTCCTCTAGTATTCTAACATGATAAACTTTTGATTGCAAGCTGTTTTCGGTAGTTTCTGTTCACATTGATTTAATGGAATTGAAAAATGCAATTGTATGTACCATGAATGCTGTATCTTTTCTTTTTGGATATCAGTCGTTCTGTAGCAATAGCCTCATAAAATTTTTGAATTGACACAAATCCGGTCTCATAGAGCAGCTCCCAGCTCTTTAACTAGTGCTCAGGGAATAAGCAATGAGTTGGAGTCATCACATATCAAAAGCAGGGTTTAATTGGTAGCAGTGAAACTAAGCAAGAGTGTGAACAGGTTGCTAATACAGCAGCAGTGAAGTGGAGGTGGTGCATGACAGGACGATCTGAATATCCCTGTGTGTTGCACAGAATGTGATAAGGAGCTGGAGTGGAGTAACTGGTGGAAAACCAATCAAAGATGAAAGTAAGGCATTTCTTCATGCCTCACACACTCAGTATATCATCACAACACCTCAGTATTTTTCTTGAAATCCAATGTGTGAGAGCAGAATGGAGAATACCCAGCTAAAAATATTAAACGTAACATGAACTGACAGACAGAAAGTCCTGCAAGTACAAGATTTGCATGTTACAGTCATATAAACGATTATGGTAAGGCCATAGACACTTAACAGTAGTGGGGCTGAAAATGTAAAGTTTGTCATAAGAATGTGGCTAAAGGTGTGGGTTTATCCCCTTAGGAGCACTGGCTCAGCAAATTTCATGGCAATCTGTTTATTAGATTACATTATGTGCGAAGTTGACATTCTGGCCTAAGGGGTGCGACTGGGAGGAAGTTCATGAATGTTCGGAACCGACAGGGTTCATTCTCTGGGGGGACATAAATGCACTCAGTAAATATCATGGATATAAAAGTTCTTGTGTAGCTGGAGAGTTTGGCCTGCAGAAATCAAGCAGCTCAAATGCAGGATCTTGTCACGATTGTGAACAAAAATCAGCAGTCAGAGAAAATCCTTCCACCGTGTGTAGAAAAACACAAAGCAAGTAATGCCTTTTACCAGGCCTACTAAAACACAAACTACTTAACGGAGAGACCCCAAGACAAGAGAAAGGATGACAAGGCTTAATCACTCTGTCAAATGCACTGTGGATAAGGCAGTAAACAGCAGGAGAAAGACAGTGGCAGAGTCGCACCAATGGTTGAGATGTGAGGTTGAAGCCATGTCAAAAAGTAAATAAGAATCAATACTAAGTAAAGACAACGCTGTAATCGCATTAATGCAGACACATTTTTCGGTATCTGACAATTCGTGTCAGACAAAATATGTGCCAACAAAACATATGTGATAAGTTAATATGAACTGATGATATTGGCTGACTGGATTCTCAGTCTGGCTGCAGATGCTCAGGTTTCTGGTACTGTGCTTGCTGGCTCACTGTTGACTTCCTGGGACCCTTGAGTGGAACGAAAGCCATAATTTGTGTGATCAGCTCCACCTGTGCTTGATCTGTGGTGAACAGCAACCGTGTGTGTGTCTATGCGTGTGTGTGCGTGTACTCCTATCATTGTGAGGACAAGTGTGAACTTTAAACCTTTGGAGTGAGGACCATTTTATAAAGTGAGGACATGTAGGCCGGTCCTCACCATATTTTCATTGTAATGGCTTCTAGAGGCTGTTTTTATGCATTTCTCCAAGTTTCAGAGTGGTCGTCAGAAAGATGACAATATGGGAAAATTTGTGTGTGTATTTCTTGGATACACACACTTTTTGCTCTCTGCTGGAAATGGGCCCGGATCTGGTCCCGATCCCAGTCCCGGTTCGGGTTCTGGTTCCGGTTCGGGTTCCAGTCCTACTCCGGGTTCCACTGTGGCTCTGGTACTGGTTCCGGTTCTGTTGGTCTTGGTTCTACTGGGAGTAGGACCGGAACCCGAACCGGAAGTGGGACCGGAACCCGAACCCGGACCGGGATCCGAACCGGGACCGGGACCCGAACCGGAACCGGAACCGGGACCGGGATCGGAACCGGAACCGGGACCGGGACCCGAACCGGAACCGGGACCCGAACCGGAACCCGAACCGGGACCGGGATCGGAACCGGGACCGGG
>OMNW01025318.1:3264-16714 GCA_900303245.1 Selene dorsalis
GAGTGTGCATAATGTTCACCATGGGGGAGGGGTGGGGGGGGTTGTGTGTCAATGTGCTCAAGTGTGATAGCCCATCATGGCGTGCATTGATTTGTATGTTCTGTGTGGCCAGCAATTATGCGGGAATATTGCCTATTGGCATGTTGGTTAATGCAGATGGGAGTGAAGTGACATGTCAGGTGAGGGATGTTATTCATTGAGTGTCTGTGAGTGACGAGCAAGGGGAGAGTTTCCATTTCTTGCAGATGGAGCAGCTAAAAGTGACGCTTGTTGCCCCCTGTGGTGGAAACACGACATGCACAGGTGTTATCCTCAGTTGCTGTTTTCTTAATGAGGACGTATATGCATATGCGATACACACAGATGCATGCTCACAAAACAAAATGAATGACTCTTCCCTGGTCACACTCACATGGAGAACAGAGGGAGGAGGAGACTGATGCCAGCGCTTCTACCTACTCGCTAAAGCTGTGTTTTTGGCAGAGGTGGGAACTGTGTTAGCGGTGAGGTTGTTTTTGAAAAAAAGAAAAGAAAAGAAAAACACGGAAAAGTTAAATTTAGCTGGTGGGGTGCCTCTTGCCATGGACATAAGCTCCTCGGTTGTAGAGTGACTGCACAGTGCACATTAGTGAATCTGTGTAGCTGGCACACACAGAAAGGAATGTCTAATTATCACGCTTTCCACCGCAGTAGGCTCCTATATTTGCACTGAGCTCCTGCTCTAATCGCTTTCTGTTCCTATCATTACACACTTATTTATTTATTTATTTTTTCAGTTCCTCTTCTTGCAATTAACATGTTATTTTTTGCTGCGTGTGGATGAGCCAGGAAGACCATGCAGCTTCGGCCGGGCGTTGAAGAGAAGGTCTAATTGAGCGGAGACAGAAGAATGGTTTTGGCTAATGTGTGGAAATTTGGTAGAAGAGATGAAAAGGGATTGTGTGGAGGGGCTTTTACATAACAGTGAAAACGGCGTGTAAGTCTGTGTATGTGTGTGTGTGTGTGTGTGTGGGGATGAAGGCTGTGCCAGTGAATGATGAAGGATGTGTTTGACTCATTGCATTTATCTAAATATGGTTTTATAAGCTTAAAAATGTATGTGTTCCCGCATAGATTTCCTCATGCTGATACTGAATCTTCAGCTCCAAATGGCTGGTGTTCGCTTCAGCCGTGCTCCTTATCAGATGCTGAGTGATTGCAGAGCTTTACAATATGAAGTGCCACCAAGCCACGGCACGAGTGGCATTGATTGGAAAGGATGGGGAGGAGGGATATTCCTCCTTAAGGTCATTATCTAGCAGACAGAGAGAGAGTTAGATGAAACAAACCAGTGTAATTGCATTTATAACAAAAGACTCGGGATCAATGGAGTAAACGCTACTTACAGCTTTCTGTCAGCAGATTTCATCAACATACAAATGGATTCAGTGACCCTGTAATTGCTCATAAAAATCTACTCCATGAAGTCAGTTCAGTGTCTCCCTGAAGTATGAAGTCTGTGTGGACTCACGTTTCCTGTGGTTCACTGAGTGAATCACGATTCATGCAGCAACATGGTGGATTTGACACGTAGACGACATGAAAGAGACACGTTTCGATTCACTCACTGTCACAAACTGAAGTAAATACAGATTATTTTCATCCCTGGTAAAAGCAGTATTGGGAGACACAACGAGCAAAACAGGGGTTCACATTGTTTGGCCACTTGAGGGCAGCAGAAACAAGCTAAACACAATGTTGACCCACTGTTAGCAAATAGTCGCTAATCTAGCTGGAGCAAAATTAGCATTCACTGAGTTGTGTTTGGCCACCTGAAGAATTCAAGAACCAGCATTCATTCTTTTATATGTTTACTTTTTTGTCTTCATTAACTTCACTTCTGATTATTCAGCTGCAAAGTGCTCCGGCGTGTTGCTAACTAGCTGCTAGCTGTGTCTGTTCAGAGCTAAGAGCGCTGAGCAGGGACCAGACAAAGCTGATGAGAGCACGTGATGCTACAGCTTTCACAGATGAATCTATATACAAATAAACTGAAGGATGAAAGTCAATCTATGTGTGGGGTCCCCAGCTATTAGTAGTTTATTTTCACAATAATTCAATCCATAAGTAACACAAACGACAGTATGTATGATAATTTCGGTCCCGGGTTTCAAACACTCCTCTGTAATGAAACATCAAACAGGCAAAAACTCTATCAGATGGAGGTCCATAGTCTTGTTTTAGTTTTGGGCCCTTGATGTGGAAAAGTTTGTGCAGCGCGGCTCTGAACACCTCAGGTGGCCTCAGTTTAAACATCTTCACACATGTTTAGATTTCCAGAGTGGGACATTTTTAAAGCTTGTCAGCATTTTCAGGCAGTTGTTGAGACGTCTGATGGTTTTTTGGGTTATTAATAGCCGACTGTGTTAACTGGAAGATATAACTGGTCAGACTGTGTTGATACTGTGTGATATAGACACAATTTTGTGTGGTTGTATATTTGTTTATTGTGTAAGTATCTGTATACAAGTGTGTTTCAAGAGAAGTGCATTTGCAATTAGAGCAGAAAACAGCAGATTAGGTATCTGTATAGCCTACACATAATTGCAGTGTAGCCTGAATATGGCTTACAGCCGTATTAATCTCACTAAAACCTGGAAATGACTCTTCATGTGGGGTAAGTGCCCCTGCTTTTAATCAAAACAGGTCACCATGGTGATGCTGAATTTTATTGAGAAGAGGGAAATTAAGGGTTTTGCTTGCATGTAACACTGGAAATTTTGACTTTTTCACTGTTTAAATAACAAAACAGTTTTCTTTTCAGTCGGACTCGCTGCATTTCGTCCTTGACAGTGCACATTTACAGTATCAGATAGTCCTTTCAACACGGCATTGTTTATGTTCAGTTTATCCTGGCATAACAGAACTTTATCAGTCATTGTGGAAAATCTGAACAGCACTTGAGTTGTGACAGCAGCAGCAGCAGCAGCAGCAGCAGCAGCAGTTGTTGTAGTACAACCCTCCAAAATCTCCAGAGATCCCTGTGAATGTGCTCTGCCTCCAAAAGCCTCAGGTGTTCCTCAGTATTGCCGCTCATCCAGCAATAATGTCGGGCAGCCATTCCCTGCTCTTAATTACTCTAAGCCTCAGCACCAGATAATTCCAGCCAGCTACTTCAAACTCTGGCTGCGCCTTTATCATCGGCTCCATAAAACATTCATTGTGTCTGTCTGCTCTCATCGGACCTTAGCAGGGAGGGGTTACTATAATTGCCAGCAGGCCTAATTCCTCTATGATGAGAGGTTGTACAACATGAGGCAGAATCAAGCTTTGCCTCTTACCTATAGCGTACGCATTCACATATAGAGAAAGCGCAAAATAGGAAGAGGAAGTATAGGAATGAGTTTGGACGGTGATTACTTTTATAATTTCTGTGCAGCGACTTTAGCTCAGGCTGGTGTCAAACGTTCTTGCAAACATTGGCAACATGACAGGCCGCCTGAATGCGTGGCTGTGCCAAATGTGTAGTGTTTTTGAAGTAGCCCTGTGTGACTTTTTTCTTCTCGTGGGCCAGGAGCACTAACAAGCAATTAGCAAACAGGAAGAGCGCTCTGTGTTTCAGGGGACGAAATCCAGGGTTACAAAGTCTGAGAATGTTCGCTCTCTCTTTTTCTTTTCCTTTTTTTTTTTTATAAAGTTTTTGACACGAGCTTTTGCTTGTTCAAGGAAACAAAAGCCACAATAGATACCAAAGTAGCTTAAAATCATTCAGACAAATAAAGAAGGAAGATGTGACCGAGCAGCACAACACAAAGCACGGATAATGACCAAAACCTCCACACGGCAAGACCTTGAACATCCCATTGAGTTTTGTTGATTTACTGCTGATTACACCTCAGTGTGCGTGAAGCATCAGAAGTAGCCGAGCGTCAATCCATCCACTTTTAAGTGCAAGTCAATGAACTGCTGGCGGCTGACTGCTATTTGAATGGGCAATAAAAGTCTAACTGTACTCCTGCAGGTATTGCTGTCCTAATTACAGACCTGCCTGAAGCTGATAAACAGGAATGATCGCCAAATTGAGGCACCTTCTGCTTAATGCCAATAATGAATCACTGTCCTCTTGTCATTGATGTTGTCATTGTTTTGCCTGGATACAGTTTCTCTTGGTCACACGCCACAAGGTCCAGATTAAAAGAGCTCAACACATATTGGATTCTTCTGAGCAAAGCTATCAGACTTGAACAGTATTGCAGATCACATTATTCAGCATTACCATTAGGTTTGATTTATTGATTACGGATATTAATGGATCTTTTTTTAAAGCCATAGCACATTATGTGTTCCAGGCAGGTAAACAGTCAGTTCTTTCCATCAGAAGCTGGAGGAGACCAAAATAGAGCAAAAAAGGAGTTTCTTTGTTGGGAACCAAAACTGGAAGACTTATCAAAATTGTTTGCTTTTTTTATTTATTTAATTTTGTTCTTGAGCTTATAACTGGTGAGGGCTGGCGCTGTCTTGGTAGCTGAGTTAATGGAAACTTTTGCCCTCTGTAGTAACCTCTGAAACAGCAGAGTGGACCAAAATGGTGAAGGACACAAGGTTAGCATCTTAAATTTGTTTATGTTGTTTGTTAGCTTCCAGCTGGCAGCGGCAGACACGCTCTCTCTGAATCTGCCTTTATGAGACTTGTGTTATATAAAAATCATCATATCTACATGTCAACCCCATAACACCCACTGACCTGTGGGTCGTGTTGCTTCTGATTATTGCTAGTCCTGTCGGGCCCTGGATGGGCCCTTTCTGACAAGAATCAAGTTTTTAACCTTTTTAAGGTCTGCCTTACATTTGCTAAAGCCTGAAGACAGAAGCGTTGCTGTGAAGAAAATATGCTTTGTAACATCCTTTTTACAAATGTGAAGGATCTGCTTACGTTCCGACTCAGCTTCAGGGCTGCACTTGATTATCTCTGAGTCACACTTTGTGAATGTCCCTGAATAAACTTTAAAAGCGTGTGTTTTAAAACCCATCCAGTGGTCGGTTTACAGGAGATACTGGGAAGAATGTCTTTGCTTAATTTCGGTCTGAACTTACAAGCCTAATCGTTATTCTGTGCTGCGAACGCCCAGGGACACATTTGCTCAGAATTTGAGAAATTCACTCCCCTGTGACCAGGACAAGTTCATTAACCCGTAGCCGCCAGTAAAGAAATGAAATGGCACATTCACCCTCCGTTTACTCTCGCAATGAAAGATATCTCTCCGTGAGGCAATGACGACGTATTTAATGTGTCTTTATTCCAATGAAAAGACATTTTAAAAACCCACTAAAACTCTGACTCTCCTCTCTTCTTAATAAGTCTTAATATCACTCATTTAAGAAAATATTTGCTAAAGAAGTTTTTTATGTTCGGAAAATGTCCTCTATTCAGCAGGAGAGGAAAAAAAAGTCCTGGCAGTGAAGGGCTTGAGTATGAAACAGCTTTCCTCTTCACGTTCCTGACGAGGAAGAAAAAAAACAACGTGTGATATCAAAGCTGAATTAGACCTGTCTCTGAGACAGATGGCTTGACATGGAGCTCAATACTGTGTACACACTCAACAGATAAACACTGGACCTGACCCTGGATATTGTGGATCAAATCAACCAAAAAAAAATAAAAGGTACAGATTCTCCTCTGCACGCCTGGAGAGCAACTAAAGCACCGAGCTGAGGCAAGCGAGTGGAGAGAGCGGTGGCTGCTATGCATCCCATCCGGAGCCGATATTATTAGGCCCAGTGACAATCATTGTCTGTTATTGTTATTGGATCCTGTGTCGGCTCTCGGGTTTATTTCTACGCTTCTGCAAGTGAGGACCTGTTTATTGCCTCAGGTGTAATCGGGTTCATCCTGTGTTTCTTTTAATGCCCCCAGGCCGTGTAAACTGTAGTTTTCTTTTATGTGGTCAGCCCGCTTCGATTTATGGACTCTGTCTGCGCTGTCTTTTTAAAAGTAAACGTGAGACAGAGCACAGATAACTGCTGTAAATACCACTGTCTGGTTTGATGGCATTTGGTGGATGTCTGTCTTTCTTTTGTTTTTTTTTCTTTCCCCCTTAGAAAAGACAACTGTCCCATTTCTTGCGGCGCCTTGGGGGACGGTAGAGGAAATCACTGGAGTACACAGACTTACAGTATTATTCCAAGTTGCACAGGAAACGGGGTCATGAAATAGGATAAACATGACCGGGTTATTTAAAGAGACAAAACATAGCCTGAGATTACATGTACACTTGATAAGTGCAGCGTGACTGAGTCGTCTGAGACCTGGCTGTCTCTCATCGTCCTCCTCCCCTCTCAGGCCTCACTATGAGAAGCCAGTGGACGTTGTACTTTATCCAAAGCTTTGTATAGACTCATGGTTTAGTTTGACATTCTCAAAAGAAGATCCCTGAAGGTCTGTGTAACTCGTTCCAGGTGAATGATTTGACATTTTGGAAGAAATGCCAGCAAGAGGGAAATTGGGCACTCTTTAGGTTATCCAGGCTTGAGAGTGTTGCATACGTGTAAGGAGGCTCCGTCTGCATTCAGCAGGAGGTACACACTCTGCTTCTGTAAAATCTCCCAACCAGATTTTTTTTTTTTTTTGGAACCACTCTGGCCTCCCTGTTGAGCTGGCTCGCTGTGTCAGAGCGAGGAGCCCATTTGAAATGCTGTTATTTGACTTGACAGGAACAGGACTGCCGACAGAGTCCAGAAACTGCACTGTGTCAGTGGAGCACAAACAGACTGTGGGATAGATTCACGGTGTGAGGCACTCTCGCCGCCCCTGTGTTCACACTCTCTTGATGGCCCTTTTTGACAGCCCCCTCACAAACAAAGC
This sequence comes from Selene dorsalis, assembly GCA_900303245.1. NCBI lineage: Eukaryota > Metazoa > Chordata > Actinopteri > Carangiformes > Carangidae > Selene > Selene dorsalis. The sequence continues at coordinate 10,106 of OMNW01025318.1, forward strand.
AGTCAGAGTGGAGCTGAGACACGTCTGACCACATGAAACGACATGGACACAGTGAAACAAGTTTTTCTTTTTCTTGTGTTCTGATCGCTTACAGTGTCAAACAGCATTTTTGCGTGAAGCAGATATTCTCTCTATTCTTTACTTGTAAGACACCATCCACTGAAAAAACTTGTTTTGGTTGCAGTGTGTACTCACAGGCTTGTCAGTACACTGTGACATCATGACTGGGCGGAGCTACAGGTGTGGCCTCTCTCTCTGAGGCAGGATGGAGAGATATAGAAGATCCTTTGTACATACAGCCAGGCTTTTTAATTCTTCTGCAAATGGCAGATGAGCTACCAAGCAAATGAATTTCCCTTTGGGGATTAATAAAGTAATTATTAAGATGATGTGCACTTCTGCATAACTGAAGAAGTTGAACCTGTTTCAGCTCACGTCCAGTTGAGATGTATCCAATAATCGGCAAGCTAACTGCACATGGCTTTGATGGCTTATAGGATATTGTTAGCTGAAGGATATCAAAGCAAAAGGGGCAAAGGTCAACAGGACACGCCCACTTTTGAGTGTCTAAAAAAATGAATCCTTGATTGATAAGAAAAAAAGTCAACTACTGTGCCTTTAAAAACACTCTGTTCAACTGCACAGTGTGAAAGCTCAAACGGGGGCCATTGCTATGTGGGCAGCCACGTCTCCACTGCTGCCTCTTATTTTGTTTGTCAGTCAGGAGAGGAGTACAAGAGACAAGGTCATCCCACTCCTCTGCAATTTTACACAGTTTTCCAGTCCAATCGATACTGCCCAACATGGCAACTAAATCAGTGGGGTCTCATTCTCCAGTCGCCTGATAATTGGAAGCTGTTAGCATGGACGACGGGACAGGAGTGTCGATCGGCCCAGCTTATTGCTTTTTGTCAGAATGAGGCCGGGGGGCTGATTTGCTTTGTGCTAAAAGCTCAACCTCAAGACTTTCGTGTCTCATTGTCCCCTTTTGTTAGTTACTGATTTTTTTAATAAAAAAAAAAAGTCCTAAAATTTTGACTGTGAGGGGAAAAAAGGAAAAATTGCCAGGAAGTCAAACAGGAAGAGACTAAAGGCTTCAGTGTTTTGTAGAGTTGGCACAGTTGTCAAACACTTTGCCAAGATGCATAAATTAAGGAAGTGTTAGTGAAAGAAAATGGCTCCAAGTGAAGTGACACATTTTTAAATGTTTTTATTTGATTGGACACAATGATGATGTTCATGGAAACAGCCTGGGTCACATTAAATCACTGTCTGAGGCTAATAACTTCCTATATCATTAGCATCGTCTCTGACTCTTCATACTCACTCTTCAAACTGTGACTCCTATTTATTGGCTAGTTCTCAGATCCTAACGAGACTCAAACAGTAATTAGTGGTTTATTAAAAGCAGGTGAACTGGAAAGGTCAAACAGTTTCCTAAAAGCAGAGACAGTAATAACATTCATTATAAGACGGTGTGTTTCTACAGGTGCCTAATCACAGTCATTAAGGGGTAGTCTATTTTCAGTTTAAATGAGTTTATATCCAAAAACACACAAGTAAAGATCATATAAGAAAAAAAAGATTTTGTAGAGAAAATGCTGCAAATATTTATCTCTGTCTCTGTAATCATGTTGTTTCTCAATGCAGGGTTTCCATTAAAGGCTGAAAATGGAATAACTAATAGAAAAGGACGAGAAACTTTAATACAATAGATAAGGGATGTGACCTTGATATTTCATTCCAGGACTTTGACACGCAAAGCCTCTTATTAGTTTTTAGTCTTGGCCGAGTGAAGCTAGTTTTATGCCGCCGACAAACTTCCTTATAAGGAAATACACTTAGTTGTGCAGATAGATGAACACAAACCTTCAATCAGTGCGATCCTATCTTTAAATTACACTTCTACGTGCGTGGGCGAGTGAGCGTAATTACGGCCTCGTTGAACGACCTTCGGCTCAGAAGTGGCCGGGAGCCGAGTGCGACCATGGACGCTGAAAGCCCAGCTTGTCCTTAAGGCGGCTTAACTTTGTTCTCTCTTCTCACGATACTCCAGGAACACAATAGCACAATACTTCACTTTGAGAGCCGTAAACTGTGTGAAGTGCTCACCGAACAAACATAAGAACCGGTCCGCCTGTCGTGGTTCATACATGTTAATTGCACTGGGTCGTTAGGTACCCAGGTCGACCTCCAGGTCCAATTTGATATGTTTTCTGCTTCACAGACTGGGACATTTGCTCCCTTGACATCGGCACCGTCATATGAGTTAAATGATGATAATGATTCCTACAGCCCAACAGATTCATTATGGCGACCATCTTGTCAGGTATCTCATTCCTGGAATTAATCCAAAGGGAACTAAATCCCCCATTCCTCCTCCTGGAGTTAATTGCAAATCACAGTGTCACTTTTCATGGTGCTGCAACCGTCCCTCGAGTGCAGCTCGTCCAATTATCTGTTGGCTGGTGATTTATTTGGTCACTTCTTTTCTCCTTCCGTCCTCATACCAGCATCCCTCATTCACACTCTCCACTCTCTCCCTCTCTCTTTCTGTCCCCCACTTCATCATTCTGCTTATCCTATATCCTCACAGCTCTCATCTTTCCACCACCCACCACCGCCGCCGCCACCACCACCTCTCTCCGTGTTAGGACTCCTTCTCCAGAGCAGTAATGGTCTGGTTCAACCTGCTGGGGCTCAATAATGAAGCTGCTGCCCTAGAAAAGCCATGTTAATGTTGACTCTGGGATCAGATTGTGCTCCAAGACACACAGCGATGACAAATGAATGTGCCAAGTTTGAGCCAACAGAACTCAATAAACAGCACATATAGATCCACGGCTTTGACTTAGAGACGGGGAGTCCAGATGCTTCCCAGACAGATTATGGATATGAGAAGATAGAAATTCAAATGGGCTCATCAGGGAAATGCTATCATGTTCTCGTTGTAGAAGAACTAACCAGCAGAAGCATTACGGGACTTGTCCAAGTGCAGAAGTGCGTCGCGTTAATAAACAAGAGAGTAGAATTGTGGTTCCCCAAAGTATTGGCTCATCCATCTGGTTGTCAACAGCATTGACAAGCTGTCTGCCTACTCCTGCTCTACCACTCTGACCTCCCTTAACCTCCCCGGTCTCAGTCTGACAGGCAGAGATGTGCTCTGTTCGTGGAGAGGTGTGCGCATCCGTCTGTCTGCCATTGTGCTTAGCTGCATTTACATCTGAGGATCGCCCGTGCCAGTGACCCTGCCTGACGTACACTGGAGTTTCCTCTGGTCTGCAGTCCCCACGTTTCTCCTGTCAGTCTCTTGTCTTCCCGGAGCCTGTAGAGCAGCCATGCATGCCTTTCCCTCCATCACAGAGATGGTCTCTGTCTGCCGTGCCCACTCACGCTCCTGTGGCGTGATGTGTAATCCATTTAAGCACCTGAAAACTATATTAGATCTGTTTGAGATGTTTCTATGAAGGCAAACCCTCATGTGAAGCCTCACTGGGGTGCTTCTATGTAAAAACAAAGCCTGACTCTGCTGCTGCCTGGATACACCAACAAAAAGCTCCTAATATACACGAGCATCTCAAAACACATGCATGTCCAGTATTCCTCTGTAGACTTGGAGATGGAGGCTATAAACCAACTGCATCTGTCATATTGAAATCTGGTCTCACAAAGGTCCTGTATACAGGACCTTTTGGATGATGCATTGTAACTCACAGATGGCTGAAAACGGTCTGAGGCTGAATAAAAGGAGGCCAGTTAAGACAGTTGGCCCGATTTTACCCTTGTCTAAATGGACATTGCACAAATCTTCAAGCTGTTTCATTTTCTTAATGAAACAGCAGTTTAAATCTTGAAGGTATATTTACCACTAATAATATCCTACAAAGTCATTTTGCTTTGCTGCTGAATCAAATGGTTTTATGTCACCCTAGTGGCAAGTGCTCCAGAGTTCAGTATCAGTCTGCAGTCGAGCGTTTGGGAACCTCTGTATTAGAAGAAAAACAAATTGTCATTTGACAAAAACACCACCCAGGAGCTCTTTCATAACAGTCATTTGCGAGCCCTGCTTGCCAGCGCAAATAGTGTTAATGTCTTGTTTCAGAAATGATGAATTCTCGCAAATTGCAGATACGTTTGTAAATCCCACTGCACGCTCATGCAAATACACTGTTCGTTTTCCGTCTGTGAAAATGAGCAAAAATGTCCAAATGAGGGGTCAGTGACCTCGTGTTGCAAACCAAAGCTTGCATGTTGCAAATTAAATGATATGTATCCATAATTAGTTGATATTATCTCTGGCTTTTTTTCTCCAATTGGTCACATAGAGTGGAGACGTGCTGTGTGCAGTTTCAAAACTTCTCTGCATGGTTTTAGTCAGTTATTGAAATTTTAAATGTCCCATATAGTATAAAGGGAGATTTACATGTCTTTGATTATAAAGCCGGTTTCAGTTCTATATTAACACAGTGAAAGTACCAGAGTGATTAGTACACAGAGAAATGCGCAGTTTGTATTCAGATTGCTTAAAATGAGTGGGTAGGACTTCTGAAAGTTTGTGATGTCACAACAAAGTAGCTGGAGCATTCAGATCCTCCTTTCATCTGATTGGCTCGCTGACATGATGTTATTAGACCTCCAGAGAGAAGCTTGAGAGAGGAGAAAAATGACAGAAAAAAACACAACTATGGCTTCATATGTACATTAAAAATTAAACACAAGAAAGCTTTAAAATATGGGACTTCTAAAACATGCAAATACAGCAGTGTTGTCCTGTTGTAGCTTTATGTAATTATCCCACTTCAGGCATCTGATGTAGAAATGTGTAATTCCCTGCATCTTTTATTCAGTGGTTAAACTGCCAAGCAGCTGGTGAAATTAGGTGAAACATCTGGGATCTGTTTCACAAAATGATTGTTACTCACAAATTGCAGATGAACGCACACGCTCTCATCATGCATGTGTCGCAAGTGTAGCAATTGTTTTGATTGGAGAAATCATTAAATAGAGAAAAGATCATCTCGTGTTGCAGATCGAAGCTTGTGTGATAAAAAACAGGTGAAGCAGCTGAAAGCGAATGCTTTTAAGTCGGGCACGACCACGCCACGCTTGGATTGCGATGTGTTTGCAGTGCACTGAAGCAGCATTAACAAATTCTCACCTATCAAATGTGAAATGGAAATTTTGAAAGCCGCCAATCTGGCGCCGAGCAGAAACTACTCAGTTTTCCTGCACAAAAATGACTCCAGGCATCCATCTTGGGAGAAGGAGGAGCTGATCTTGCTCTTGCTTTCTTGACACCAGTGTGTGTGGTGTGGTTTTCTTTCTTTTTCTTTGGTTGGTTTGTAGCAGTTGCAGGGCAGTGGCACATGAAACTCAAGATATGGAGGTGCCGCTCGTTCTCCAGCACTCACAGCTAGGAAAGCTGCATCCGTCATGCAAAGATCATCCCCACCCTGCCTCTTTGAAGTGATGGCTTGGATCTGCTGAGGCAACATGGCTACATCGACACAATTTTCCTTCCACAGAGAGAGAGACACACCAGTATGGGTGCAAAAAAAATATATAAAAATGAGAAGGTTCTGCTGCTGTGGAGACGCTTATTGAAAAAGGCATCAAACTCCCCAACGCGTGAGGGATGTGAAATGTTATGAGACCAGGTGTAACGCGGCCAAGTCAATCAATTTCCAATTAAGCCACGCTCTTCAGTCATCCATAATTCTTTTTAGCATGTAAGTGGCTTTTTAATCTTTTCATACAGGAGGTGTGCTTAACCTATGCACCCCTCTGTGAAAAATGTCAACGAGTGCAGGAGGAATTAATTAAAAGAGTCAATGTGTCTGATGGATAACGCTGAAAAAAAGAATTCCCAGAGAAAAATATAGTTCATTCATTTTAATTTAATCTGTGTTTTCAAATCAGGATGGCATTTCCTTTACGCCCAACCCACTCACTTACAGTTCAGAGACTCCAGAGATTTATAGTGTCCTTTTACTCGGCCACATGAATAATTTATTACTCAATCTCTCCAGTGAAACCCAAGAAACTCTTATTGGAATCACACTCCATTGTGTAGAGTTGTAAAACCAAGATGCTGTGTTCATATATTTAACTTGTGTCTAAGCTTTTGTTCAGTTGTTTCTCTTTTTTATTGGCTTTTTTTTTTTTTTTGGACTTGTCGTTGCAAAGAGATAGCAGCAGAGTGACAGTGAAGCATTACTCAACTCTAGGGAGATAAGGAGGCTTCGGTTTTCAAAGTAAAGGTTGTCAGTTTGCTCAGTGCGGAGGAATGTGATTGAGCATGTCTGGTGGCTGCTTACATCACAGTCTTGTGGCGATGCGGTGAATGATTAAGTTGTCCTTACTGGGGCTTTTCATTGGCCCGTTGCCCATCCTGGGGGCCAAAATACACCTGCCTGCCCTGTCACCCACTAAAGTTATGACATCATGAGCCCCCCTCATAAGGTGCCTCCATTGTTTTGAAATGAAGCCACATCAATTTCACGGGCTCCACTGCCCAGCGGATGATTTGTGAGTGCTATTATCCCTTGAAATCGCTTCGGAAAATGGCTGCTGTGTGAAGACAGGAATTGGTGACGGAGGGTGGTGGTG
>OMNW01025319.1:0-14790 GCA_900303245.1 Selene dorsalis
CCCTTCTTCATCTTCTGTTTGTCCTCATCCTTTGTGATCACTTCTTCTGTTTCCATCTGTTCTCTCCTTCCTGCTGTGTCCTCCTGCCTTCTCCCATACAATCTCTCCTCTGTACTGTCTCAACTCTATAGTTTTCTTCTGACTTCCTGTTCACCTTGTTTTAACACCCCGACAGGAGTGATTCTCTCCTCAGTTATAAGTCCACCTTAGGTGTGCTCCTCTGAATGTATTCACCTGCTTTGTCCACTCCTGCGTCCTCCTCTCTGATTAGACTTTGAACCCAGAGCCCAGTCTTTTCTTTTGGTATGAGGGTAAAACCAGACCTTCCGCTCCTCTGAGAAATGATGGACATGCTGTTAAAATAAAAGCCTCTCTGCTCTGTGCTGACCCGTTTCCTCTCCTCTGGTTGGTTTAGAGCCATGTCCTTCGCTGCTGCTGCAGAGACACATGGCGCAGCTGCTGAGTATGGACAAAGACATGGCTGCCTCGTTCCTCAACAGTGTCCTGAACCAGCTCAACTGGGCCTTCTCTGAGTTCATTGGCATGATCCAGGAGGTAAGACAGACACCTCATGGTGAAGCTGTGTTATCAGCCCTTGTAATGCGTGTACATATATTGAATTTCTACACATTACATTTATGTACATAATGAAATAAATGCAGGTGTAAAAATTATACATGTAACTTTTTAGAAATTGGGACAGTGCCATATATTGACATATCTAACCCATAGAAATATACATGTTTATGTTGGCCTATGTTTACTTATATTGTAGACACATCAGGCATAACATTATGGCCACTGACATGTGAAGTGAATAACACTTCATGAAACCACCTGTTAGTGGGTGGGACGTATTAGGCAGCAAGTGAACATTTTGTCTCAAAGTTGATGTGTTAGAAGCGGGAAAAATGGGCAAGTGTAAGGATTTGAGCCAGTTTGACGAGACGAACATTAATGCTGGTTCTGATAGAAAGGTGTCAGAATACACAGTGCATCGCAGTTTGTTGCATATTTGGCAGCAAAAGGGACCAACACAATATTAGGCAGGTGGTCATGATGTTATGCCTGAGCGGTATAAATGGCTGGTTCTGTCTGAGTCTGAGACCAGTTTCCCAGAATAGCTAAAAATGAATGTGAAAATTAGCAGTGTCATTATATAAGCTTATAGATATTTTTGTCTGCTATTTTAACAAACTTACTTAAGTTAAATGCATTTTTAATTTAATATGTTGTTCACATATATGGTTGCAACATCTTGTACCCTGTGGAGAATCATACCATAGATATTTTCAAAGTATGTAAACTCATATCTTCATTTATTAAGAGGATGTCTATATTTGATAGGTAACATACGGCAACATCACTATCTATATAGGGACACATATATTACATTTCTACGTGGGCTCAGCACCTGAATGCACAACCATGCTGTCATTTTAAGATGATTAAGTTTGAAGTTGGGTTTATATTATGATTTTGATTAGGATGTATTAACCACAGTGAGAAAGTTTCATGTCTCATTGAGTTTGTATTGATATCAAACTACAATGAGATGAAACCATCGTTAGTAACCGACATCAACATGTCCACTCACAAGGAGACGGTTAGCAGGAATGTGAAAGCAGCTCAGTTTGCTGGGCTGAATCCAGTGGGATGGTCCTTTTAAGTCCACCTGGCTGGCTGGTATCAGAGTCAGATGCAGGATATAGCACTGTGAAAACAGAAGTGCTCTTTGTTTCCCTCTAATACGATTATTTTGGCTTTCAGATAAATCCTCACTGAGACTCCTGTGAATCATCCAACCTCACAGGACTTTGTTTTCTAATTGATCATATTCCTGTGAGATTATCTGTTATTTACAGCGCAGCAGCCTTAGTTGTTGTTCCCTCACAGACGCACCGGGTTTCTCTTCACACATAAACTGCTCAGAGAGGAGCTCTGCGTTTAGCATTCAGCTTATCTTTGCTGTTACTGTTTTAATGGGATGTTAATGTGTGACAATCCCCCGCTTTGGTCCCGACTGAAACATCAGGACCAAAGTTATAGTGTGGTCACATGACTTGTGTTGAAATGTGGGGCAGATGAACTTTAATAATAATTCTGCTGATTCTCTGGCTTTTCCTCTAACTACATCATCAGGTTTAATTTGTCCAATACTTTGATTTATGACATGATATGTGCAGCTCTGCAATCAGAGGAACATGGTAACAGGTCTTTAAATTGTTATTGAATGTACTGCTGCGCATCATTTTCATAGTGTGACACAATGAACACAAGTTGCTGTTGTTGTCTGGACGTCTGACTTTCTGCAGGATTTGTTGTTGCTCATCAAAATTACTGTTAAAGTTTTCTTGCAGGAAAGCTCTGTTACTGTGTGTGGACAGAGATCAGGCTGTTTTAGGCCGTTTTAACTTTAAACTGCATGTCACTGTCAATTTACTTAGGAATTTCAGCAAAGACATGGCTGTAAGGCTGTAATGATGTTCCTCCTTCCCCCCTGTCTCTCTGTCAGATCCAGCAGGCTGCAGAGCGTCCAGAGAGAAATTTCGTAGACACTCGTCAGCTGAAGGTAAACGCACACAAGATCCCTTTTCTTACAGTTAATGTATCACCAGCTGATCAGTGTGCATCAGGTGTGTGTGTAGGTGCGTGTTCACCCTCCTTCACCCTGAGTTACTCAGTGTGCTGGCTGAATATCTTCCAGGTGTGTGCGACCTGCTTCGACCTTTCTGTCAGCCTGCTGCGTGTGCTGGAGATGACGGTCACTCTGGTACCTGAGATCTTCCTGGACTGGACCCGCCCCTCTGCGGAGCTGCTCCTCAGACGACTGGCTCAGGTGATCCAAAACCAGGAGATGTTGGGTTCACTGGTGGGGTTACTCTAGGTCATGTTTGTATGTGTATGTGAGAAAGAGAGAAAGAGAGAGAGAGATGGTAAAGAGTTTATTACTTTTGTTGCTGACAAACATATTAATATTTGATGTGTCTTCCTCCTCAGTTGTTGAACCAGGTGTTAAACAGAGTCACAGCAGAGAAGAACTTGTTTGATCGTGTCGTCAACTTAAGACTGCCAGGTACACACACACACTAATTTATTTCTCTGCCTGGAAAGTTTTGTTAAGAAAACATCATTTGGCCCAAATTAGAGGAAATGCATTTCAAATATTCAAGTTTGATTAGTTGTGTTTCACTTCAAAATTTTGTATGCCTAGTTCTGCAACACCATTAATTCACTGGAATGAACTAATTAACATGTACAAATAACAAATGCCTATACATATAAAACATATGTATATATTTATATAAAGATATTAAAAAAACAAAACCAAAAAACAAAACAAAACTTTATCTAAACATGTGAATCCATTTGTGGAGCGGGAGCCTGCTCTGTAGGAGGGATAACAGGACAGTGACAACTCCTCTGAAGTTCAGCTGCTCCAGCTCTGTGTGGGAGCCGGGGGTTTATTGGAACATGTGAAGAAGTAATTTCTGTCAGCAGCAGGAAACTGAAAGAGACTCTGAGCAGGAGAAGAGATTAATAACTGTTGGATTTGCCATGTAGTCTGGTGGTGAAGATGATGGAGTGAGGATTACAGTGAGAGGTGGAAATATCCCGAAGTATCTTGTGTTCCATGTCTGTGACAGGGACATGATCATTTATACTTTGACTGTGGTTGTTAGAGATGTGTAGGATAACACCTCACATCTGAAGGTGTTTAGCCGAGTCGTTTAACTAGAGAAGCATGAAAAATCAGCCAGTGCAGCTTAATGTATAGACTTGAAACAGGAGGAAACGCTTAGAAAAAAGACCTGAAAAGGGGGGAAAGACTAGCATAGTTTAGCTGAAACAGCAGGAAAGTGCTATCTTAGCTTAGCATAAAGAGTGGAAATATTTAGCATAGCGTATAGACTTGAAACATGGGGAGCTCAGCCTAACATACAGTCCTGAAACTTGGTAAAACAGCTATATTATCTCAGCATAAAGCCCAGAAACAGTGTGAAACAGCTAGCAAAGCTCATTTCAAAGTAAAAAGATCTGAACATGGGGGAGACTGCGAGTTACACATTTTGTAAAAATACCCTGAATTTCCCTCGAATGGATTTAAGAGTGGGTTCAGGCCTTCCTAAAACCAAACCAGTCAAACAAGTTGATATCTTTATTGTTCCTCACATTACAGCATTTTTAGCTAGTCTGACTTTTAAAGGACTGGCGGTAACAGCATCTTTACATGCAGCAATAGTCGCAGTAAAACCACTGCTGTCATCAGTGCAGTGAGATGAATCGTACTGTGTCAATATTAAGACTAATGTGTTTGTGTTCCAGGTCTGGAAAGTGTTGACCACTACCCCATCCTAGTTGCTGTTACAGGGATCTTGGTACGAATCCTGGTGGATGGAGACAGACAGGGGTGAGTCTGAGCTGGCTTTTTCTTACCAGTAATGCACCTGAAGCCTGTCTGGGAGTTAACTAGACCTTTTGCTGTGTGGAACCATTTTCTTGTGCCTTTAGTCCTCTGAATATCAATATTACTGAATAGAAAACGAAACACAGACAGAAAAAGAGTGTGAGAGAAAATGCACAGTGTGTGTTTGTGTGTGTGTTGTTGGCGGCACGTTCTGTTTGCACGGCCGTTCAGCTCAGCTCCACTTCACTGAAGCTGGTCTCTGAGCGATGGTGTTCAATGTGTTGACAGAGTACTTCACCTTCATCTTTAAAGATAATCTCTGAACAGACTCCAGTATGTGCTTGCTGTCTGGTTTGTGCACAGAGCCTTCAAAATAAAACCATTTTTACTAAAGCAGCCTGCAAAGAGTGCACATAACAGTTTAGAAGTCCTGACCAGACTGTTTCTGTAAAAAAAAATCTAAAGTAAAACAATTTCCTGTTGTACATTTGGGGTGTAACAGGTCGTAAGGAAGCAGAGGGTCGTCAGGGTCGTCATAGCTCTATAACTGTTCAGTGTGTTTTTTCTCTTTTAAAGTGACTTATTGCACCAGAAGATTGTGTCTTAAAAATAGTTTTTCCCTCATTGTACAGCTGTACACATGCACTGTAAAAATATTATCCCACACTTCATAATCAAACAAACAAGTAGACCTCTGAGTTTCTAGATTCTAGGCCCTGATTCTCTTCATTTTCTGATCTCCAGAAATGAGGGTCTCTGTGCAGATGTGCGAGGACTCAGCAGTCGCTCTGAAAATGTACTAATTAGAGAAACAGATCTCTGGTCCTGTGCGTCATCCGTGACTGTCACAGAGCCGCTGCTCTGGGCTTTTCATCAACATTTGATTGAGCTTTAATTAACATAGCCGCTCCTCCAGTGACACGGCTGTGAAGGCAAATCCAAACTCATTACCTCTTAATAACGCGCGGGCCAAACGACACGGTTGAGGATCCATGGACAGTTTCGGGATCAGTGTGAATTGGTGGAGGGGAGAAATCAGCAGTGTTAAACTGTGTTTGGGGAAAGTGTCCCTTCAGGCCACCCGTATTTTACAGTGTATACTCTGTGTGTATGTGCTGCATTATGTGGATTAAAGTGTCCTGATGTGGCTGAAGGGTGTTTGTCTCCGTGGTTAACTGGATAATTGGGTTTCATCCAAACACAGAGGAGTTTTAATCTCTGTAGAATAACATTTTACCCTCATTTCAGTGCTTCAGAGGCAGAAGAGACGTTCCGGTTTCCCTCCTTCTTTCTGTAGGGTGACTCACACACTCAGTAAATCCTCAGACAATGGCTGAAGCCCTTATTTACCTCAGGCACAGTTAGAGCCTGGTCTTCACTTCTAGTTCTCCCTAGTACCCCAGTTAATGCAAAGGAGTATAACACACTCTGCTCACATATCAGGTTTTATATCCTTATTGATTCCAGACATTTCTCCTCCCTCATAGTTTCCTCATGTTTTTTTGCAGTAAATGCATCAGTGAGGAACTGTTTATATGAATTATGGAGGAAGTGTTGTCTTCAGTTGTTATCCTGAAGCCTTTATTCTAAATAGGCCTTACTATAAATCACAGGGCTGCTTCTTCCTGACACTGAGGTAAATAAAGGAATAAAGGGCACGATTAGAGAATGTAAATTACCACATAGTTATGAGATTTTTTTTTTATCATCTAATTATTAATGTCGGTATGATCAGCTGTCGGCTGAATCATAAAGGTGCTGGTTTATATGATGAAACCAGATCTCACTAAAAGTGACACCCGCAGATCTCAAGTCAGAATTTTTCTCGCCCTCTCTAATGTTGACACACACACACACACACATCATGAGGCCACAGTGGGGCAAATCCCGTGTTGATGGGCTGCAGCGTGAAGGAAATTCAATTAGCAGATGATAAAAGCTGTGGCTGGTGCCAAAGAAAAGCAGCGACTGACAGGAATTGCTGGCTGGGGGTGAAACTCTTCCCTCAGCTCCGACTCATTTCGTTCTGTGGAACATAAATATCTGCTGGCTGCATCATCCTGGGGAAGGGGCGTGTGTGGAGGCCAGATCTCAATGCATGCTGTGCCATAGCAAACATTCGCTCACGCACTTGTCACTCAAAGCAGCCACATCTTAATGAACCCAGTGAACTGTGCAGTCATCACAAAAGAGGAAAGTAGCCACACATACTTTTTCTGCTGTAAAGGCAGACTTTTTTTTTCTTTTTCTTTTCATTTTTTTTATACATACCAAACATTGACATTCACATACAGTAATCATTACAAAAGACCTCATACTTAATGTATGACACATAAGCAGCAAAAGATAAAATAAATAAAAGATTTGCATGTGTGTTTTTCAAATAAGCTCTAATAAATGTCCAAGGTCCATCATCCTCGCGATCACACCCAGAGAGTGCCGAGGTCGCCCGCTCCAATGCTAATAAGTTCATGAAATCTTACAGCCAGGCATCAACATTAAAGCAGTTTGGCTTCAGTTGTTTCCAGTTTATCAATATTATTTGTTTGACTGACAAGAAGGCTAACTCAACAATTTGCTGCATTATAGTTAAAGTCCATCAAGAGTGGACAGACGAGACAGAGGTCAGACATTTTAATTGGGAGTCTGTGGAGATTGACTCACTGTTGGAGCCGCACTCAGAACTGCAATTATTGGTTCTTCCATAGTGGCTTCATACATCAGTTTATATGTATTATTTTAAATCTGCTTTCACTTATTGATAAATGTAGTTCTTAGTAGCCGAGTGTCCTACTGATTTGAAACTTGGTGATTTCTCCTTGGATAACAGCGTCTGCCAAATGAGTATCTGTGACATATGGCGGCCTAAGACATAAACTCATCACCTAGGTTTCACCTGAATAGCCACATGCACACATATGCCCACCACACACAAAAACACCTCTGTCCATGGTGCGGTCACACACTCGACCCTTGAACGTGCATGCGCAGCGATGGGACTCATTGCTCTTAATTAATAATACTTCAGAAAATATCACTAAAAACGTATGCCTACCTTTGAAAACAGCCCACAAACCATCCATAGTGCCCGGCTCGGCCTCCTTATTCCTATATTATTACTTTACTCTTTTTACTCTTAGCGTTTCTATGTGCTTTTTTCCCTGCTTTCCTCCTTTCCTCCTTATTTGCGACCGAAACTCACTGGTCGCGTCATTGCGTAACCTGATGATTGACGTCTGTCAATCTTTTTTTTTTCCCTCTCTTTTTTTCTCAGATTGAAGCTACTCTAGGCTTCGTCTGTCTGTCCATGTCTGTCCTTTTCCGCTCATGGTGCTGAAATAACGCAGAGCCCTTTGTGTTCATTACTTTTGTTGCCAATTTAAATTAAATACTTTTTTAAATACTTTTTGATGAAAACCAACTTCAATCCAGTTTTTTTCTGCTGAGTCCTGGTTTCTTGCCCTGATAGTTGTAACACTTCACAATGTATCGTTTTACATGGGTATGTGTGTCCCTGGGACACATGGATAATGCATTTACTGCATCCTTTCAGGTTTTAATGTGCCAGGGACACATGGGCACATAGCTGGCAAATATAATTATGTTTAACGGGATAGGGCCTCATATGGAGTATTGAAACGGGCCCCCAGATGCATAAGGATCCTAAGGATCACACTGAACTGTGAGTGTACATATAGTTGTGCTCTTCTGCATTTCTGTGTCTCATTGAACCAGGATCAAATCTGTCACTGCTCAATCGCTGGGCTGCTGAGCTGCAGACCTGCAGATAAAATCATTATTTCATGATCAGGATATTGTCTGACAGGATGAAGATAAATCCAGGTTAATGGCAGCAGCTGTGCTGTGAGTTGGGGTGGAGGGGGGGTGGGGGTGTGCGTATGCGTCTGTGTGCACATTCAATATTTACAATACAATATTTTCCCCCTCTTAACCCTTTCAACAGGATTCCTGGTACTGACAGCATTTTATGAAGTGTTTGTTTTGTTTATGGTTCCAGTTAATCTGCTGTTAGTCGGCCTGTTTGTCGTCTCCATCAGCTGCTCGGCTCCTGTTATCACAAATCATTAGCCGACACATCTTTTAGTATTCAGCCGTCGTTCTGCGGCCTCGGCAGCAGGAAATTGATTGATTGTCTCTTCTGGTTCCCGCTTGTTCATGTGGGTGGCGGTTTATGATACTGCTCCTTATCTTCTATGAAAGCGTCTTCAGTTGGGCTCGTCCTGGAAGTCCCAGTGGAGTCACGGAGTCACAGATTAATGAATGTGACAGGTCGCAGCCTGTGTTTTATCAGCAGCATCTTACAGCACTGGGAAATGGACTTATATAACATAGAGTATACTCTGCTGGATTGTGCCGTTGTAATGGAGGATCGGCGTTGTGTGTGAGTGCATCCTCGCTGGCACAGAGCAGTTCAAATCCATACGTCAACACACAGAGGGAAAAGAGACCTGAGGACAAGAGCTACTTGGATCATTAGATGATAACTCAACTTTAAATGTCATTAATACCTCAGTCACCCAGCTCAGAAAGAAAGCTGTCTAACCCGTCAGGTGACAGGGAACTTCAACATCATGTCACGTTGTCGTGGTAATAGAAGAGGGAGAGCTCAGCTGCCTTTCAGGAAACTTTTACACAGAAAACAAAAGCTCAACACAGTCACATTTATAACGTTGGCATTTCTGCCGACCTGCAGCAAAGGGCCTGGGCCAGAATCAAAGCTGCACTCAGTCTTAGTGAGCTACTTGGGTATCACACATTTGATATGCAAACAAGTGATTCTGTTTCCCATAATGACTGAAATAAGATCTATACAACAGATGCAGATGCTCACTCAGCTGTATAAATCTGAAGAAAATGATGCATGTGTTTCTCTCTGTTTTTTTTAGTTTTATGCATCTGCTCCCTGTGGTTGTGTAGGAGATGCGTCACATATTGGCTCTCAGGGAAGAAGTCGTGATGCGGCAGGTTGTGGCGGTTTGTGCCGATGATGTTACCAGACACCATTTACCATGTGGATGCCACCACGAACCCCATACCCCAGTGGTTTGAATGAGCTGAAACTCCATTGAGGGAGAACTGTGATGACAGGGTGGCGTATGATTGACTGCTCTTGTAAAATACTTCACAAATATGCAGCTGCAGTAAATATTTACACCGTGAGCAATGAGGCAATGAAATATTTCTGCTGTGAATTCACTTCAGCTGGTATCTCTACAGCCGATATCCTGAACTGCTGGTTCACAACAAATTATAAGTTGTTGTATATCAACGCTCGTAGAAACTGAGAGAGATCAGTCTGAGGCCAGAGGATTGAAGATGTAGGGAGGGCCTGTCTAATAACATGGGTTTAGATATGAAAGGGAGAGAAATGATTATCTTAGATTTTGATCAATAAGTTCGACATTTACAGGAAATATGAAACTACAGCCAGCAGCTGGTTGGCTTACTCACCACAGCGTGGAGGTTACACACAAAGTCCCCATCTCCTCATCCCTATACAACCAAATACATACACAAATAGCAAAGGGCAGTGGGGGGATTTACCACAGTCCAGTTCAGCATAAACAAATTTCAGTGACACCATCTTGGATGATTTCGTACTGTTGGAAATTTATTTTTGAAACAGCCAAGATCCAGTCAGGTCCTGCGTAGAGATACAAAACCTGCAGCACAGGCTCATTTCCTTTAGCTTATCTTAGCATAAAGATAAGAAAGTTGCAGAAAAACTGTCGCTTTAAAACCACACTGACAAAGATATAATCCCAAATTTCATATTTCCTTTCAGTTTATCTGGATTTTTAAATACAGCAGCAGGTGAGACATCTGATCTGTGTAACATATTTTGAGAGTGTCGTGAGTGTTGTGAGGTCTAATTAATCCAGTGAGTTCACCCATATAAGGTGTAAAGTTAACCCAGCTTCCTTCCTTCCTCTTGTCTCACCTCTCCTCCACTTCATGGCCTCTGTCTGTCACTCTCTCTCTCTACATGTTTCTGTCACAAACAGACTTTCATCTTTGTCTTGCATCAGACAACTCAGGAGATAAATGGTAATATGCTGCAGTGAGCTTCATGTTGGTGCACGCCCTCCCCTGTCACTAGTCTTTACACTAATGGCGTCCTTCACAGAAATCATCCACCATTCACAGTTAACTGTACAGATATGAAATGAAGATCAGCTGATTTGTCAAATTTAACAAGTTTGATTCATGGTTAAGTCATTATTATTTTTGAATTGTTGGTCTTGACTCAGGACTTATTGATCTTGACTTGAAACTTGTTGGTCTTGACTCAAGACTTGTATGGGTTTTCCATCAGTAACCATATACTAAGGTTTTTTCTAGTTTTTGCCAGGCTATTATGGATCTTGAACTCACTGATTGAGCAGCACAAAGTGATACATGTTGTGGTCAATGATGAAGGCTTTGTGTGGCTCCTCTCTGACTCTGTCCTGCAGTAACTTTAGTAAGTGGTTTGGGATGGATGGTGTTTGGAGTGTTCAGGGTCGGGGATCAGTCCAGCAATGGGACACCACAGGAAGGCTTCCTTCCCATTAATGGCTTCAGTGTGATCAGTAATAAAATTGTTGAAATGAATAAAAGCATTAGTGTCCTCCACAGCAGGGCTGGACGGGCTCCAAAACGCAAACTCTGGATGTTTAACAAAAGAGTCCAGAAACTAAGTTCTAATAGCAAAAGTGTTACTGCACATGGTCCACCTATAGCTTATTGAACATGTACAGGTGAGGATAACTCCAGCAGGCAAATGTGGCTGTCCTTGTATATATTCTGGGGACTTCAGACCTGGGACCTGGTGCAGATCAGTGAGGCTTCATACTGAGCAGATATCCTGCGGCTTCCCAGTAAACTCTGACACTGAAGCTGGAAGAGTGACTGTCCTCCTCTGCCAGGGAATGACTTCTTCAGCCCACGTTGTGTTTTTCTCATATGTAAATTTGTGCGGTTCTGTTTCACTGTACTTCTCTTTAAGTGAAGTTTCACTTAAGGTCATCTGTCGTCTTCAGAAAGACCATGGTGTCTGTGATTAAATATTCAGAGTAGAATCTTCTACTTCTACTTCTCTCTGAGAGCTCAATGCTCAGCTTGATATCAGCAACTGGTTACCTCACCACAGCTAACTGGCTGGCTCTGTGAAGAACATGTTAAACCAATAACTGTTCTCTTTGAATGATGAAACGTTGCCTTTATGCTTTTTTGTTCCGATTTTCCAGTCTTCTAGCTAAGCTAAGCTAAACAGCTGCATGAGTTTGTGGAATTGGAGTGATAAAAGCAGGGTGAACATGGTGAACATCAATTTTGCGGTCTAATCTCCCCCTCCCTCACTCCCATGATTCCATCATGGACTCTTCTTTAGTTTCTCCTGCACTCCCATTAGTGTCCACACATAATGGTACATATTGACCAGTGAGTATGGAATCCATCAGCATTATGTTGATGATATTAAAATGACGCTCATCCTTAAAAACTGTGCTTTTATAGCATCCTGCTGACTCTGCAAGGAGATATGCAAATGCGCAAGGACAGTGGACTCTGTTATTACAGAGGAACACCAGCAAAGATCATGTGCAGAGAATATCACGCTTGAGTTGTTTGAACTTTAATTGGCTTTATCCGGCGTCATGCTTCAGTCTCATACTGTTTGCAATAATTATTTCCAGCTGGTTTGTTTTGTGTCTCTGGAGGTTCAAGTTTTATATTGGATTGAATCAATCATTGGTTGTTTTTTGTTAGGAAGAAGTGAGTTATAATAGTAATAAACTTATTTATCATTGAACAGTAAAATGTTTTGCCTCCAGTAGATAATTGTACCATGTATAAAGGGTTAATGCAAAAAATATGTTTACGTAAAGATGAGGAATATTGGCTGATTAATCACTTATCAGAATTGTTTACTTCCTGATATCAGTATTGGCATCAGCCCCAAAAATCCCATGTTGCTCTTGTAAAAACTGTCATAAAATAAACAAAACTTACAAAATTCCATTTTAAGTTAGTGTAGTGAGATACACACTGGACAGTTTGTCTGAACATAACAACATGATGTATTTTCCAGCCAAAGCCATCACCGTCATCATCGTCATTATTAGCAGCAGCAGCAGCTGCAGCAGCAGCATCTTTTCCAGGTGTCGTATGCTGAGGATGTAAACACATGTCAAACTGATCAGCAGTGTATTGATCAGAGTCTGACGAACGTTTGGAGCCGGTCGCAGTAACACAGGGAGCTGTCTTACTTTAAAACAAGTGTTTACTTCTCAGCAGGATCTGTAGAGAAAAAAAAAACATCCACCAGATGGTTGTGCTGTCAGTGGCTGTGGATACTGAAAACCTGCTGGAGCAGCTTCTTCTCTGAAACATTGATTCAGTTAGACAGCAATGGGGTCACAGACCGATGGTCCTCATGTCTGTGCTGTGAACAGTTAAACTTTGCGCTATCCTCTCTTTTTGCCTCTCAGGGTTAATGAACATTTTGCAGGCGTTAGGCGTTTTTAATCACACGTGTAGATCGTCGTGATGATGAAGTTTGTGTGTTCGGACTGAAATCCAACCTGTCAGGACAACCACAACACTGGCGAATTGACTATCTCACGCATCATCAGACAGGGGATGAAGACGTATCTTAGCATAGTTAGCACAGCTTTTCTGCCATGCCCTGCAAGGTCCATTCATCATTTCATTCATTCCTCACACTTCTTTCATCCATCTATCCACAAGATCATCTGTCCATGCCACCCACTTCACTGCCTCTGTCTTTCTCTTTTTCTTTCTCTCGGGAAGGAAAGACAGAGAGACTTGTAGTTTTCAGCATTTTTACGAATACATGGATTGTGCTATGAATAATATCAATATGCATTTAAATGGACAGCGTTCAGTTCGTCCATGTATTCACAGCAGCACTCTCACTCTGACATGCATACATATAACCAGTTGTGGACTTAACTGTGTGTCTTTCATCTTTGCCTCACACTGCACCACTGTACCTCATGCTAATTAATTGAATGGGAAAGCGGCTGTACAGTAAACAGCCTTGAGCTGTGTGCT
The DNA here is from genome assembly GCA_900303245.1 of Selene dorsalis. NCBI lineage: Eukaryota > Metazoa > Chordata > Actinopteri > Carangiformes > Carangidae > Selene > Selene dorsalis. Next base: position 13,487 of record OMNW01025319.1, read on the forward strand.
GAACTCATTTCATGTGCTGGTGCAGCTCACATGCAGTCAGCCTCATTAATAGCTTTTTGCCACTCGTGGGTGTTGGAGTATTTGTGCGTGTCATAAATCAGAGCTGCTGCGTTCCAGTTTTGTGGCACTCCTTGATCCAACTGGATTCTTGGCTGCCTCCATTCACCTGTGGACACAAATGTTGGTCTCACAGCAAAAGGTGGGACATATTCGCCCTGCTGTAGGTCAGTGTGTCTGCCTGTGGCTCTCGGCTTCAAGCGCATTGGTTAAAGTCCTCAACAACATGACGAAAAAACACTAATCAATATTGTGAGAATGATATTACTTGCATTACATAAACAAATATCGAAGTGTTCATATGCAGTTTTGCTTTGTGAAGCTGAATGAAGAACAGAGACAAAGGTCACTTAAGCCTCTGACCTCCCTCTGCTGCAGGTAACGCTGCCTTACAAGCAGGTTCAGACTTCAGGGTCCAAACACTCAATAAGAGCTATAATTGAATGTGCACTGATCCAAGCAGAAAGCTAAAATTCATAAAATTCAATGTGCAGAAATTGTTCAATTGGAAACAGAGATTAAGAACACACACACTTGTTGACAGTGTTTTAGTCTATCTCATATCACTTTCTGACTTACCTTGTCTGTCTGTGGCTCTCAGTTACAAGCTCAATGGTCCCTACTGAAGATGTAAAGTCAAAACACCTCTTGAACATATAGTTTAGTTGTATTTTTTTTCCAGGAGATTTCCGGAAGATTCATTTCGCTGTCTGCTTTATTAAGATGAATAAGCTAAAAAAAAAGATTGATCACAACATCTGCATGATGATAAGACTCAGTGCTAAAGATTGTGAATTGTTCCTACCATCGCTGAAACCAAACCTGCTCTGTTGGCACAGAACATGAAGATATTCATCATGATAGGACTGAACGGTCGCTGACCTGATCCCACGTCTTGGTTTCTGAAAATGTCACCGACATGGCAGTCTGTTTGTTCAGACTGCCAGACTCTGACAAACCAGCAGCGACATAGCTTCAGTCACATCGTTTCTGCCTCTGTCACCAGAAGAAATAAATGCTTACAACATGACTTTGAAATGGGAAACATCGGGGAGGCTGATGGTGGTGGTGGAAGGGGGGGGGGGTCATTATGGATCAGCTAATAACTGCAGGAACAGACAGTTGATCAAGCGTCTGTTAAACCTGGATTGTGATGATGTTTAAGGTTTTTAGATTACAGCCATCCACATTTTCTGCTGTGCTGGATTCTTCAGGTGAAGCGCTCAGTCTCTCCCTCCTCTCACTTC
>OMNW01025320.1:0-14026 GCA_900303245.1 Selene dorsalis
ACAAGGGAAATACTGAGTTAACAAGGAGGGGTTTTGGAAAATGATTTGCACACTGGACAGAAGGTACTTTTATTTATTTATTTTGAATATTAAGTTATTTGGAAAACAGTACTGTTTTGTATTTCTAATGTTACTTAAAATCTACATGTTTTGAGTTGAGAAATACACTCTACAAATGTATGTTATTCTCTGTGTTGTAAAGCAAATAGACTCATGACACTGTTCATTTACAATATTGTAATCACAAATAGCAATACTGTCCACCATAATTGCAATCGCACATTTTTGTCAAATCATACAGCACTACCGTAGTAAACACATGCTCCATTACTGTGACTGTGCAGTCTGATGTGGTGACGGTGTTGACTACATTGGCAGTGTTTTCAGTTTGGCCTTAATCCACAGTTTATGATACTTATCATGAACACCATTCCTCTCTGCAATCACCTCCTGTATGTGATACTCTTTTCATAAACTTGTGTTTACACTATCACATCATGTTGCTTTATTCTGTCTGTGGTTGGTGTGATTGGTCTTTGACAAGTGTGTGGTGAGATGCAGAGTGGAGTAGCTCTGCTCAAGGAGCTGAAGTAGATGGGACAGCTTTCTCTGTCGCAATTTCACATTGGCCTGACATTAGCCATAGCATGACGCTATTGGCCGATGCATTGAGAACTGATGAAGCCCCTTTGATAAGAGGCGAAACGTCTTCCTAGACCAGGGGTCGGCAACCTTTTCTGTAAAAGAGCTGTTTGGACCCATTTTATCCAAATCAAAACCCACTCTGAGCCACAAAACCTATTTGACCACTAATTTCACGTGCACGAAAAACCAGCGCCAGACCAGGTTGCCAGCCCCTGTCCTAGACAAATACAAGTCCAGTTGCCTTTGATTCAGTTTGTTTCCCAGAGATACCGTACTGTTAAAGTCCAGGCCTGTGGACATCTATTAAAACCTTTTCTTGATGAATTTTTATATAAAATATTGACAGTGACCTTTGCTTTTAGTTGATTCCATATAACGGATTGATCATTAGAGAGAAGAGAGAGAGGACAGGTGATCGCTGATAACACGATACTTCCACCATTTATGGTGGTTTTGCGTGTGAAAAAGAAACAAAGGACTGTGTAAGTGACTATCAAAAGGATTCCTCTAAAAACAGCCTTAAAACATCTTACTAAACTATGATTTCCTCTCAGTAAAAACCTCCTTAACAATTAGAGACAATGTATTTTCTTTGTTGACTCCTGTGTTTTGGCTGCATTTTATACATGGTTAATACTGTACAGTGTGTTAAAGGGAAACACCACCAGTTTTTTACCTGCCAAGGGGAATACTATTCAGCCTGTGAATATCCAGTTGTCTGGTTCCTTCTGTGGTATTGAAGAAAAGTTTTTTGAATTCTGCAAAAATAACTGCTGATTATCAGAGTTGTCTGGATTTGTGCTTGAAAACAGCAGATTTTCAACAACAATAACAAAATCTACATTTCAAACTGGAAGCGTGGATGTTTGCCAGGCAACAAAGGTCTTGAGAAAACAACACCAGTATTGTACTTTGGGAATTTAAGGCTCCAGCATTGTAGGATCTCGACCCATGAGAAGGACTAAAAGTCAGTATAAGTTGTCCTTGGCTGCTTTGATTTTCAGGATTCTTTTTAAATGAGTCTCTTGTGAGCCTCTAACTTTATGGAAGTGAAATATTGTTGTAGACTTAAGAGTACCTCTGTGCTGACTCATAAACAGTGATGTGTTCAGGTGGTTCAGGGAGTCTTGAAGACGTCTTTAGTTTGGGGTGTAGAGCCCAGTGTGTAGCTGGTAAGGTTAATGTCTGCCAGACCAGGTGGTGTTTGGCTCACAAGAATTTGCAACTTTTTGAGGGTTTTTTGTAGACGAAAACACACTTGTATTGCTGCAAAATTTGAGGTAAATCGGATGAACAGCAAGAACCCGAAGAGAAACTTGGCCTTGTAATAGCTGTCAAAGCAATACAAATGCAACTACAATGATCTTTGTCACTAATTTACACTGTTTCTACATTTGTACATTTGCACACATGATAGTACATTCTGATACAGGACAATCAATAATTGCCTTAACCTCATCATCATGATGGCACAGGCAGATCCCTCAATTTTGTGCTGGTACAGTATATCACCTGTATGCTTCCTAAGAGAGTAAGGCAAGTGCTGCAGTCTGCAGGGAGCGTAGATCCTCTGTAAGATGAGCGTCTAAAGTAAATCACAAAAATATAAGTGAACAGAATAACTATCTGAATGAATAATTCATGGGAACACATCAGACTCCATTACTCTTTGTAGGAGAAGATGTGAGAGATTAAAATGGGAATGTGATACTGGTGGAAATGTTCCTTACCCTCCCTAAGGACCGGAAATGGGGTGTCTCTGTCATACACATTGTAGTTGTAATACTTTCAGGCTAGTTCACAAACTTTGTAAGACATATGCCAGGTGTGAAGTAAGTTAGGTTTTAACTCCACCATACAGTACAGCCTATATTTTCATTATTTTGCACCCCTAAAGACATTAGTGTGGATCAAGTCTTTCATAAGATGAGATAAGATGAGATGACTAAGGACAAAATGTAAACCTCAATGTCAGGTTTAATAACAGGACATTGTGCTGGTTAGCTATCAATCAGTGCCTGCCAAATAGTACTGCTTCTGTCTACTTCTAGTTTCTTTGGTGTCATCCACATTATTAATCGCTGATATTTCTGAATTGCTGCTGATTAATTTGTAGAGTAAATGAGGCTTGTGGTGATGTCTGGATATAGATATGACACACCTGACCACTTGGTGGGGTTGTTAGTCCAGCTATCCTGTTGCAGGTGAAAGGGCAATATGGGACTTTTGAATAGCAGTCACCGAGTTTGTGAATATAAAATGGTTGTGGTTGAACAAGGTAAATTTTTATTAAAGTGCAAATACGAAAGTTTATGCAACCACACAATCTCCGTTTTCCAGCAATTGGGTAGAGTCTCCAAAGGTGGGCCACAGCCAAATAGCTGACTGTCCCCGTTCAATTGTTTTGTTACAGCAAATCCCCAGACATGAAAGCCAAATGACATCAGTTTATGTATATTAGGCTTTTGCATCAAGGAAACAACTGTGACAACCTCTCAGGAATAATTATTTAACGGGGCTTGATACCATCTGTTTCTCCAAAACAAGGTGAGAACGTCCAAAAGGACACATGAATACATTTAATATCACAGCCATGGAGATTAGTGGTGATTAATGTGCAGTGACAGTAGATAATCATGTCAATATTTCTCTATTCATATTCAGATTTTGTACTGTTCCAGCCCAGGAAAAACAAAGTGACTAATCATAATAATGTCATAGACAGGCTTTAATAGATGCATTAGGATTGATATACCCCTGGGGTGAATGGGTTATTGCTCATAAAGCAGAATCATCTGCACTGGCAATTAAATCAGATAGCATTACAGGTTCATTAAAGAGACTTTTAGATAATGCAGACATAGAGAAAATGGTCAAATACATGGTAATTGCAACAAATTTAAGAGTTTGAGCAAGAATACGTTAAAGAGATTATCAAAGTGGTGTGTCTGTCTGGAGCAGGAGCAGGACAGAGCCCTGCAACTTTTATGACATTTCATCCATTTTAATTAGATTCAATTTTAGATAAGTGAGTGTGGAGACTGACCCTGTCCACCACCAAAATAGTTGAAACTAAGTCGGTGTAGCTGTATGCTGTACACCTGAAGGATAAGGTTAATAGACAATAAGAAAGGATATATGTGTTTGCCCAGTGTCTGATGAAACTGTATGTTCAATGAGATGTTCAACATGACTTATTCTAAAAGGTTTTACTGGAATCATTACAGGTTAGCACATCAAGGATCACATTTACACACACACGTATGCACACACACTGACAAAGGTAAAGTAAACTCTGTCACTCCCAATAGACTCCTAACTATTGAGTCTAGGGAAACTAGTGTGCCCCATCACAGTCAGATTGCTAGTCCACAGAGGATGCTAGCTTTTAGCTACCAGACTATCAGTGTGTGTGAGGGACAAAGGAAGTAGGAGATGCATAAAGAGTTAGTGGTGATAGTAAATATTAACTGTGTTTACCACTGGGAAGAGTAAATGCTGAAATACAGTATGACTGTCGTTTGTGTGTGCGTGTGTGCGTGTATGTGTGCGTGCGTGTGTGTGTGTGCTCCAGCTGCTGTTTCACGGCAGATTAAAGCCTCCTGTGGTCAATTTGCTCTCCCTAATGTCAGGTCCCCTCCAAAGGCTGGAATCACCCGTAGCCTAGCAACCGTGGCCACAGCTAAGGGAAGCGCGGCCATGCATGCAAAATTCCACCTGCTTAGGTGTGTGAGTGTGTGTGGATCTACATATTCTGTATAAGAATATCTATATGTAAGAATATATCGATATGCTTCTCTCCAGTTTTGTTGTGCTTTGCACCTTTTTTGTTGACGCTTTGGTGTGTTTGAGAGAGAATCGGTCACATTTGGTCAAACATAAATTCCCATTTTTGGCCAATCATCTTTCCTCCTTCTACTATACACTCTTAACTCCATTCCCATAGCCTAGTCTCCTGTGTTTTTGACCCCACACACTCTCTTCCCTCATTCCTTCAATGTCCATATCTAGCTGAGCTCTCCAGGGAGACCAGACAGAGCTGAGAGACTGGGCTTGGTGTTTTGTGGTTGCAAATGCTCTCTGGCCTCCATGGTTTGGATCTCTGCTGTTTGGGACTTGGTGAGAACCTTAGCCTGACTTATAGATTGGACTGCTGGATAGCTGGAGGCAAAATGGTGATACATATTCCCTGAATGGCACAATGAATCAAGAATGAAGGAAAGGGAGAGATTCAGCATTAAAAACCACAAACTAGCTTTTCATCCACTTAAACACAAAGCAGATGGGCTGTCTTATCACAAGTAGGATTTGCTCAGACACTGGAGACCTTTCTGTAAGTCTTTTATCATTAAGATACACTAAGGAGAAAAGAAACCTAACACACATTTACAAAAGCAAACCAACCTTATTTTTACTTTAGATTTTAACTCTCAAAATCATTTTTTTTTGTTAAAGTCTTTTCTTTTTAAGCAAAACTTGTTTATTTTTCAGGTATTCTTCTTGTATCGGTTCCAAAACCAGTTAACTGTATGGTTTTCTGAAATGGGAGCCCAAGGTGATGTCTTTGAATGTCTCTTTTGTCCTATTGACTGTCCAAAATCCAAAGATACTGAATTTACTATTGTATGAAATTAAAATAGCAGCAAACTGTCTTTGAAAACACCACATTTGTCTCATTTTCCAATACATCATTATGGAAACCTGTGAATTTATACTCAAATGGGCATCTACATACTGGGCCTTTTCCATCAGGTATTAGCCATAATTTAAAAAAGCACATCATGTTGATCATTATTCTGTCTATTAACTCATCAACTGGTCATTTTATCCCCAGTTTGAATTACAATAGAAACATTTTCAACAATAACCTTAGTAGGGATGAGAGGATAAAGGTCAAAGCAACAAAGCAAAAAGGCAGAAACACATAGACAACCTGAGAGGAGCTGAACCTCTGCAAGTGTGTGTGTGTGTGTGTGTCCGGCTGTGCTTACAAGCGTGAGAAGAAAAACAGAAGTAGAGAGAAAGGGAGCGAAGGAGAGCTGCAGGCAGAGAGACATGAGCCAGCAGCAGCAGCAGCACTAGATTACATTAGCAAGGCATGAGGCAGCGAGAAGGTCAGTGAATCAGATACTGGTTCAATATAGCAGCACAATGTGGAGGGCAGGAGCTGAGCTGGTCTGCTATCCAAGCAGATTGCTGAGGAAGCCTTGTCTTTGCGAATGTGTTTAAGGAATTTGACCATGCTGAGAGCAGACAGAAGAGCTGACTCCCGAAAATGGCAGCACGTCCATTTCATTACGTGAGGGAGGAGGAACTTTGTTGCTGAGTAGATATGTATTGACAATGCAGAAGAAGAGCTGTATTTTCAAAAGTCTGCTGTTTTTCACTGGGTTTTTTACATAAAACAAATTACACCTGCATACATCTGTGTTTCTATACAAGTACAGTAATGTTTGCAGCATTGTGCTGATCTTGTAAGATGCATATAGCCCTCTTGGAAAAACGTCAACAGCTCACATTTGATGAATTAGCCTACAATATCAAACAAAATGTTACCTAAAGTAAATCTTGCACATTTTTTTTGCTGCTCTGCAATTTGTAAAAATCATTTACCACTACATCTACCCAAGAGTCATGCTGTGAATGAATCTAAATTTTGAGTGGCTATTAAGTCTCTCATAGATCATATTGACTTAGATATGGTCCCTCTAACTTTTAATGGCTGGCACTTACAGTAGATGAGTAGTTCAGCACTCTTAGCCCATTATACTGTTAGTGGACACAGTGCAATCAGGAGGGTCAAAGATTTTAGTGTGCTCCATCAGTGAAGTGCACTACTCAGTTGGATTCTAATTGACCTGCTGTAAAAGGAGTGGACAAGCTAGACCTCTCCCAGTGAAAAGTAATAACCACTAATTGTCAAATCTGCCACTGTGGGAAACTATATTACATCTGTGGTCATTTTTAATCTCAGATGTCCAAATCATTCATAAACAAAAACATTTACATTTCATGAGATGAGAACAGATGAAACTTTAAAAATGCTGCGGTATAAAAGAAAATTTGTAAAACATGAATGTGCAATGTCCACTTACTACTCAATCACATACTAAGTGAACTTGCCCTGTGCAGTCTCGCTGTACAGAACTGCTCTCAAATCATCGCCTCACCATATGGTTTCAAACTTACACATTGATATGGGGAAGAGATGGTAGAGGGAGGGTAGTATTACTTTGTGAAATAAATATTTGACTTGGGCATTTCGAGGATCAGAGGCACAGAAAATAATTCAGTACAACGTGAACCTGTATATCGCAGTTTTCCTGATTTGCTCAAGCTCCAGCGTTGGAAATCCTGTAGCATCATAAAAAAGGAGCAATGCACAGTTTGTGTAATGACACATTAAGGATATGTCACATTTACGATGCAGGACTTTAGGACATTGTTTCAAAGGTTATTGACTGTGACAAAATGGTTAGAAAGAAAGTACCTGAGGAAACGATAAGATATCAGCACGAGTGTGGCATGAAGCTCAGGATTAGGGCCTTCATGTCAAGCAGCTGTTCAAGGATCAAGAGCAAACAAACACATGAAAAGTCAAATACTTCTCTATTGACCATTGCAGGGCGGAGCGATAAATACATTAGTAAGATTATATACACAGCAAATTGATGAAAAATTACATGGAAAGCATTTAAATAAATTTGTACTTCAACGAACACATTCACTGCGCAAATGATGTTGGTAGCTCTTGGTGACAGTTTTCTTGTAGTCATTAATTTAAACAACAGAACTCAGCTTTGTAATGCAGTATGTTCATTGTAATGATATGATTCCAGTGACAGTTGATGCTAAGTTATTGGTCAGCTGTGGCTGCCTGGGAAACCTCATCATATGTAAAGGGTAGTGACTGTGAGTGGGAACCTGGTGAGGGATCACGTCCTTGTTGCTGCACTAATGAGTCCAATTGGCTGGTTGTGGTGCTTGTTTAAAGGTGAGGTTGGAGATTTATTTCTGGAGCATTTTTACTGAATTACTTGAAATCCTCTTCACACTCTGATTACAACTAATTAATTCAATGCTTTTTCAGAAAAATTAAAAAAGTCACTCACCTGTGGGATGTACAATCCTGGAAAATCACCATCCAATCATCTGCACGCCACTTCAAGTCAATTGGATCATGATGTGTCAACTACTTCCTCTGCGCGTACCACTCTTTGTGCACTAATCGCGTGTGCTCAGAGTCTTCAACGAATTACGACGTGGATGCTGGATGGTGTATTATGATGTTAGATGTTTTCCTTCAAGTGAATGAGTCATGAGAAAAAGCTGGCGGAAAGTTAGCGATGCTGCGCAGTGAATGCTGCGTCGCTCTCGTTGGGATATATATAAATTTTTGAAATTTTACAGGTTATGGTTACGCACGGCTCATTCTCAGAAATGTTTTAAAGAATTTCCATCTAATGAAAAAATGTCATAAACTTGTAAACTCAGCTTTCTAAACATCCTCCTCTCCAATGTAGATGCAAAGCACTGAGATGATAAATAGCACATTTCCACAAAAGTGATTTGGAAACTTTGTATGATGACTCTGTGCACGAGGAGAGGGTTCCACCAGAGTTCACTGGATTAGCTTTGGTATGCCTCTGTGGATTATAAAGTGTCTGGGCCGTCTCTTGGGATGTTGATGCTCATCAGACTGTTCAGTGAGCACTCATGCCCTGCAGATTGGAGCACTGTGACCGCTCAAATTGGTTTTGTATTTAGTCACATCTTTTATGTCCTTTAAGCAGAGCAGTGGGCATAAACCGTGAGGGGAAAATGCACCCTACCCAGATTTTCTGCTTGTTGAGAACAGAGTCAAGAATGACCATAGAACTGCTTCCTCTTTTCTGGCTTAGAAGGCCTCTGTCTGTGCTGCTGGACCATTTCACTTGTAAAAAACCCTTAAGTTTATAAAGGAAACGTATTACTTTTTCACAAGTTCTCTGTGGTTTCCATATTTTTCGTCATCTCTTCAGTTTTGATAACATTTTACTCACTCAATTTCATTTTTCATGTTTGAAATGGAAAACTGCCAAGTTAAAAGTTCTGAAAGCAAGATTTTAAATTAGAGTTTAACAGCAAACTACTATTTTTTTGTGTAAAGATATAGTGGAGTAATGGTTTAAGGCGGTTAGCACAGGGGCGTTTAGGATGTATTTGTATCTGTTTTTGCTTTTGTACTAACTCTTAACTAATAATAGGAGTGCTTTAGTGTAACATGCAATAAACCAATCACAGTGTCTACTCCCATTCCCTTTAAAAGCCCGACATGCTTGAACATTGGTGGATTGTTATTATAACACTGCATTATTTCACATTGAATTAGAGTCTATTTGTGGCAAATTGATTGCATATTGTAACTGACTAGTCAGGCTGGGCACACCTGCACGTTCGCACACGCACACACTCACACACAGCAGCTCTGTGTGCTCTGAGGGCCAAGGGCGGACACACCAACGCGATGCACTTTACACAGCCCTGGGATGGCACAAAATGTTGGACATCTTTTCTGTTGTATTAAGTGTAAATGAATCTTCAGTTCATTATAAAACGTTTGTCCACGTAGCAAGAACGAATGCTTTTCTGCAGAGCCTCATTTATGTCCTGTCTTAAAAGTGATAAGTAAAACACAATAGTCCACAAAGGGCACATAGTTGTATCTAATGGGCCTTTAAAATAACAGTGAAATGCCACATCATTGACTTCTGACCACTTTTTTGTTGGTTAATCGTGCAGCCACTTTTCATGCTGCCTCAAGATGTTAATGTGCTGACAATATACCTTACCGCACCTCAGGTTACGACCAGCACACCCATCGGTGCTCAGATTGGCACAAGTGCACTTGCTATTTTAACAAAAACAAAACGTTTGAAACTGAAACCTGCAATGCAACAAGACTTATTATCTTTGCAACAGGACTTAGAAATTACTACCACTCTCAAATACTTAGTTTCACCTTCTCTTAGTAATTTTTTACATAAAATGCTATCTCAGCCTGAATTATTGGGCCAACAGTTCCAACAACTTCACAACAGGTACTCCTTGAGTGATGTCCCTCTGCCACATTCCTATAATGACCTCAGGCTCAGCACAGCCCATGTTATTAATGAAACACAAGTGACTTGTGTTAATACCATAACTCCATCAACTCAGTAGTGGGTTTAGTCCAATTTACAAATTAATGAGCCTCTAGGCCTTCTCTGCATTTTTTATATGTGACCCCTAGCACGATGTTGTCTGCTGAATTACCTGTGTGGAAATGGCAGTACATGTAAGTCATTTAGCTGACACTTAGAGGAATTTATAATGAGCAGAGAGTTATGCGTTTGTAAGTTTTATGTTTCATGCTCAAGGAACTTAAGAAAGGACACGTCAGCCTCTGTACTGTAAGAATCAAATTTATGATCTGTGAGAGTTACTTGGATCAAAGTGTCATGTCCCCCCCCAGTCCGTGTCCCATCCTGGACTTTTCACTGTCCTTTAAATAGAAACGGTGACACGAGTAAGCTGCCCCCTTACTCTTGGGGGAGTGGGGAGTGGACAGGTAGTTCACCTTTAAAAGAAATATGCACATGGTAGTGGACGGTTTATTTCTCCCTCTCAAAGGAAACACCGCAGGGAGCAGAGTTTTGTCCAAATTCGTTCCTCATCTGAGAACCAAAGTGATTCACTGTGGTGAATCTGGTGCTTTAGTTCTGTCCTTTTGGTGTGATAAGCTCAGACTAAAGGACTCTACAACATGATCCCTTCTCTTCTACTATTTGCTGTTTGATATGACTTTTCTCCCTGTTGAAAAGTCTGTTTGTCTTTGCAGTGGTTTATTTTTTGGTTTTGCGCCTAAGTACAATTCTTTTTAACTGTGTAAAAAATACATTTCAGTTTGACATGTGGTCACTTGTGGACGTAGAGAACCTTGTGTTTCTTCACTACCTGGATGAAGACAATGCGCGGATGCTTTGCCAGCATGGGCAGGTTTGTTTTATTGAGTCAGATTATAGTATTTAGGGCCTTAGAGGCACAACATGTAATATACACATCTCTCTGTCAGACCAGGTTTTCTAAAGAGTTTAATGCTCTATGGGGAAGTGGATTCATTATTCACGAAGATGCTGTGGTTACTATGAGGGGGAAAATGACTAAGAATACGAGGTGAGGATTGACAAAATGAAAGCTCAAGGCTATAGAGGGAATGCTAGGAGATGCTCAGTGCAGCAGCACCTGAGGTCTGCGTGGAATGAAGACCTTAGAAGTGTGCACAGCTTTGATGCTGCTAACCAAATGAACAGAATATATTTTTTATGAATCTGCTGACTATCAAGATTTAAATTCTGAAATGATTTGCGAGAAGGATTGTGGTGGATCATGAAAAATTCCTCACTTATTACAAAACACACATATTTGTAAGTCTTCAGGTCCGTGCAGCATCTGTGGGAAAAGAGCTTAATCGTTCTGCAGAGATATTCGACAGCATGCGAAATAAAGACTTAAGCTTCAAGAAAACTGAGACAGTTTTTTCTACTATTGTTTCCAAGACAAATCATCCTGTGGGAAAATATATTTCAATCATTTCCCATGTGATGATAACACTTAAGAAACCCTTTACAAATTATTTCAAACACACAACACATAATTTTCCCCTGATGAGCTATCAGCAAGGATGTTGATAAAATAATGTACCGCCCACACAATGCTGTCATTTCAAGTGATTTGTAAGCAGAGCCAACGTTGCATGTATGGCAATAAAAATAGTTTGACAGAAAAACTGTTGAGGAAATATAAAATCTATGCTGAATCCGTGGGCCTTTGATATTTACTTTAATTATCTGTTGCGGAACTAGTTTTTGTCCCGTGTACGTACTGTCACAAGCATTGTCAACATGTTATTTCATTGAAGGTTGTAGGTGGTTTTGTTTCTTTTCTGCAGCAGTTTTTTTTTTTTTCTTTGGTCAGCCACTGCCACTTCTGGTCAGCTCTGTTCTGCAGCTGTGTGTTTTGACGTACTGCATATATCGAAGTTCCTGTCAGTTCACACTTGAAATCTTGAGTTCTCTCCTCAGATGAATCATAAAATATAAAACAAGGTGAACATTTTTCTAACCTTTATGAGATATAAATTCTCTAAGGACCAAAGATAAGCTCACAACTATGAAGCCACACTGACATGCATTAGACTCTGAATGCACAGCCCTAACTCTGCTACGCAACAGGAAGAACACCGATTTGGAAGAAAAGATTGATATCATTCTCATGATTGTCTTTTATATATGCAGCGAGGGCCAGCAGCTAGTTAGCTTAGCTTATCTTAGCTTAGCGTAAAGACCGGAAGCAGGTGGAAACAGCTAGCTTGGCTCCGTCCGAAGATAGTTGTTAGTTTTTTACTCTGCACAAAAAGAGATATAATGTGTTAAATTGTGAGCTTTTGGGGGTATTGGCAGACAGATTTCTGATATTGATAAATGCAGTATATGGATTACTTCCATTCAATGGAATACATGTAATCTCTGTTAGCTCTGCTGAAAAACTATTGAGCTGATGGCAACAGCCAATCAGAGAGACTCTGAACTACCAAACAAGAGACTGTTTGGAATGTGATGAAAGCCAGATTTTCTCCAATGAGGAAAAGGGCCTTAACAGTTTTCAAGGCAAGCGTCTGTGTGATTGTTAAGTTTGTGTGTGTATGCATGTGTGTGCGTGTGTGCGCGCGCCTGCTGATAGGAGCATGTGGCAGACGTTGTCATTGTTTGTGTGTGAATGTGTATTTGGCGTGCTGGACCATCGTTGGAAAGCAGAGCGAGGATCCTAGAAGCTGTTGGAAGGACATGATTGGCTTCAGAACACGGTGGCCCCTTTGTGACAGATGGTTGGGTGCTGGGCTTGCAGAGCTGAAATCACCCACTCTCACATATGTGGGCTCGCATAAGCCTGAACACACGGACACACACATTCAGGAAGGCACACAAAATGTCAACACATGCACTGACGTGTACTTTATGTATTCATGGGAAATGATGTACAGAGAGAGTTTGTGGTCTTTATCTATACAAATATCTTTGCAGTTAGCCAATCAGCCCTTTACAAAAGCCTTCAAATACATGAGCAGGGAATGATGACACCCAAAGAGACAGGCAAACATATAGACACAGCCTGACGGTAAGACAGATGCATGGACAAACACTCAGGCAGACGGGCATAAATTTGGAAAATGGCATGAAAACAATATGTGTTCTAACCAGTGCCAGTGTTTTGGTTTTAGTGGGGGCTTGCAGCACTGGGTTGAACACAGTAAAGCTTTGCTGCGTGTCTCTCTGAACAAACAGGAGGGGATCTGGTGCCTGCTGCTTCTGCTAGCCAATATGGCTCTCACTGTCACCGCCACCATCATCACAGCCATCGGCGTCGTAGCAACAAATAACACCACTGTGCTTGCCATAGAAGTGCGCACCATTATCAATGCCAAAAGCAAACATCCAGACGGACCCTGGTGAAATAGTCAGAGGGAGACAGGAAAGCCACGGGCATGTCCAGCCATATGAGGAAATACACACTGTTTGTACTGTGCTGTATATATTGTGCATATATGGCACAGGGAAAAGGCATTTGTTGATATTTTGATAAGATTTACTTGAAAATCACATCTGGAGTTGGTGACAATGAAGAGTAATAGTGGAACCAAAACTCCCATGTGCACATTCATTCACCTTTATTTATTCAGGGCGGGCCAGTTAAGAGCAAGCTCTGTTTTCCAATGTTGCCCTGATTACAACAATTAAAGAAATACAATTCACAATACATATGAAATTAATATACATGCAAAGCGTAAAACAAAGCAGTATACACATGATTGACTTGAAAGAATGCAGATACAGCTCCTCCTTGGGTTATACGAAGTGGCAACCACCAAGGCTGAAAAAAGAAGGCAAGATGTAAGTACAAAACACTGCACTTCTTCGAATAGCCACTTGAGTCTGGGTCCAAAAAGCATGGCAGTCCCCATAGACTCCCATGTTAAAACGCCTAACTCTGCAGCAGACGTAAACATGTTTACAGCCTGCTGCAAAAAACACAAGCTCTTCCATGACATTTTTCATAAAACTCAGTCGGCGAAATTCTATTAAGCCTAAAAGTTTTAATTGAGTGCTTGCTGCTTGAGTGACGGATGAGCGAGCGTATACTCGCCACAAGCTGACATGCACTGCAGTCTTGGCTTGATGTGCACACCTCCTTTTTGCCCATTTTTGGATTAGCTGAGAGTTTGGTGGAGTTAGGTCCTGGCAATATGGCGACAGCTTCAAATTTGCTCTTCAGAAAACCACTGGTGAAGTCACAGAGTCCATCT
>OMNW01025324.1:0-13129 GCA_900303245.1 Selene dorsalis
GGAACCGGGACCGGAACCCGAACCGGGACCCGAACCGGAACCGGAACCGGGACCGGAACCTGAACAGGGACCGGAACCCGAACCGGGACCGGGACCGGAACCGGAACCGGGACCGGAACCCGAACCGGGACCGGGACCCGATCCGGAACCGGACCAGGACCCGAACCGGGACCGGGACCCAAACCGGCACCGGGACCCGAACCGGAACCGGGACCGGGATCCGAACCGGGAGCGGGATCGGGATCGGAACCGGGACGGGGACCAGGAGCAGATCTGGGATCCAGACAGGGACCATAACAGGGACCGGGAACTGATATGTTCCGACGCTTCCGACGACATCTGCTGTATTTGACTTTACATGGCTTTGAACTCTGGCTAATTTCCTTTCAAAGACTTGAAAAATGACATAAGTCAAATAGTCTAGCTACACACTAATCCAAAATGGCGCCCATGAAAAAGTCCTCACTTCACTATTCGTGTGTTTTAATGCTGATTGTTTCACTTTGCTTCTTAAAGAATCTGAGGTGGGACATTGAATCAGGGTCATCTAGTGGGGAAAGTTACAAGTACATCTCTCTAAGTGTAGCAGAAAGGGTGGTCCTCACTCCATCTGCACACTTACCTGGAGCTCACTATGATGCCCATACAGGAATGTGTGTGTGTGTGTGTGTGTGTGTGCCCAATGTTGACTTGTTACCTTTATTGGATTACATCAACTCTAATGGCGTCCCCTAATGTGTCTGTGAGAATACTAATTGCTCTTCACCAACACAGAGCAGAACATCTTAGCATCCATGTGGACACCAAAGAGTGACACTCTTCCTCAGCAGCCTTTTGTTGAAGCACTGTTGGTCAAGGCATTGAATCTCCAGCTGCTGTTTGCAGCTTTGCAGCTGTTCAGTGGGCCACAGTGAAAGACTTTGATCATGCCAGGCAGCCCACAGGAAGGACTGTATTTAACTGTCTGTGTCACTGTGTGCATAAGCTCAGCTCACCAGGTAAATAAAAACAACTTTGATTAGGACCACATGAGAGTAAACAGGTAACGCCAGCAGATGTAATGGCTTCAGACGTTTTAGGGCTCTGAATTAGATTCTAAAATTAGAGACAGAACTTTAGGGCACTTTCACAGGCATGAAGTCACATGGACTGACAGGTGATGCTTTTGTCAATCATCGACACGACGTGGATCCATGCAGGGAATTCAAATTCCAGTGACCCACAGCAAGTCATGCAGTGATGTGTGTTTATTTATTTTCTCAAACAGCTCAGGATAATGTAACTGAGCATGACTATTTTATGTCTGGAATCAAACTCAGCTTCAGTTTACAGGTAATGACAAACCAATCAACCCTCTGATATGTCTGATATGATCCATGTCAGTGTCCTCTGGTTTCCTGGTTTCTCCTTGTGCTCGTCCTTGTTAGTTCCTTAGGGTTTCATATATTGACCTTGGATTCCCTGCCACACTTGACCTTATTTTTGTGGCTGCTGATTCTTCTCCTCACGAACAGTACTGTGTTTTTCTATTTTAATAAATCTTTTAATCTGCTCCTCCAACCACTTTCCTTGCTGATGTGACACTTATATTCTTTGAAAAGCAACAACATTCTCTCTTTGAATTTTCACCCTCACATTAGTAGCATCTCATCTCATTTTATAAGAGTCACCAAACCAAGGTTGTTCACATACATATGATACTAAGACATTTAATCACTCTTGTTCAGGAAAGAAATACAATGAAAAAGAATCCGTGTTACTGTCTCTACACAACCTCAAATCCCCACATGACTTAATGTATGTTGGCCAAACAGAGCAAAATCTCAGAGTGAGAGTGGCACCCTTGCATTAGAAATGGAAACATAGATTATGTCATTGATCGGCATTACAAAGGGAAAAACCATAGCTCAGCTACTGCCCTTAGATTTATTAGCATGGAATGTGAGTGCAACCCTAGCCAAGGTAATTTGACTAACCAGCTTTCAAGAAGGCAGCCATTTTGGATTTATTAATTGTCCACAACTGGACCTTATTAATAAAACATTAGACTTGCACTCTGTTCTTTGACGTTATAACACTCACTCCTATCTCCCTCCACCCACCTTGTATTTCTGTGTGCTCCTGCCTTGTAACGTACATTTTAAACAATTGGTCATTTTGAGTTATGTAATAAACATTTAATGCGTTGACATGTCGTGATAAAATAGCTCAGTAAGATTCACTGGATTTAGATTAGAATTAAACTATTGAACCATGTTGTGCTTCTGTTTGGAAGAAAGGAAGCACGGGAACAAAAGTACAAGGAGGTTTCCTACCGTCCCCCAAAACCAAGGTTAAAATACTGATTTATCAATAACGTGAGGGAATTTATTATCATTAAACAGAAAAAAACAACAATTATTACAACCAGCAACTTAAGGGTGAAGCAAGGACAGAACAATAAAGAGAGGAAAGTGTCTCCTCAGGAAGTGCTGACTAACCTTGGGTGAAAATAAATGAAACAAAAGACACTAAACCTGGCTCCCTAAGGTAAATGCCAAAACAGGAGAGAACAGTTTCAAAGAAAAATGGCAGTTCAAGTCCTAAAATCCCAAATCTATTTACAACACTACTCACACAGGACATTGGGCCTAACAAAAGCTCACAGTTATCATGCTCACAAAATCACACAATCAGTGTGGAGCCAGGGGACAGAAACAAGGTGCTGCTATCAGGTCTGTCAATAACCAGCAGCCAAAAAAACAGGTGATGGGTCAGGCTAAGAGCGGTTCCAAAGCCCCTTATGAAGACAAGAAAACAAAGGAAGTTCATGTCGCCCGGATTGGCGTGAGCAGGGCCCAACCCTGGAGCCAGGTCTGGGGTTGGGGCTCGCAGGCGAGTGCCTCTTTGCCCATGGGACCCGGCCGGGTGCAGCCCAAAGGAGTGACGTTGGCCCGCAGATGCAGGAAGGAGCAGAAGGGGCCGGTTCTTTGTGGTTTGGGTGGCGGTCGTGGGCGGGGGCCCCGGGGATCCAATCCCGGGAGGAGGCCCCAAGGAAGACCCAGGACACGCTGGAGTGACTATGTCACCCGACTGGCCTGGGAACGCCTCAGGATCCTCCCAGAAGAGCTGGAGGAAGTGTTCGGTGAGAGGGAAGTATGGGTGTCCCTGCTCAGGCTGCTGCATCCGCGACCCGGCCCCGGATAAGTGGGAGAAGGTGGATGGATGGATGGATAAACATGCTGTACAAGAACAACTCACTATTGATAATTTCCTCCTCAACAGCTATGGTACATGTTTTTTTACTCACCTGTTAAAATATTATTATGGCTTACATTTCTGTGTTATCGAGGTTGAGCTGCTTTGAGTGACAGGTGGGTAAGCATATGCTTGCCACAACGGAATATACACCACAGTCATTGTTGGATTAGCCAAGAGATCGACAAAGTCAAGCACTGCCGCAGGGGCAGCTCGACAAGCTTAATGAACACCCTTGCGAAAAATATGGGTGAGGCTGTAGGTCCATCTCTATTTACAGTCTGAGGGCCAGACCCACACAAAGCTCCACACAGGAACAGAGCACACACTCCGTCAGAGTATTTCAGCTACTGCTGCTTAATTTTTGACAATTGTTTTTTTTTTTACATGTGGCAATAGCTCAACTTAATGGAATACTACATCGCAGGACTACCAACGACTCCAGAGGATTATCTGACATCTAAATAAGCATCTCCAACAACCTTTATGCTTCACTTACACTACAATACATAATGTAAGTTTGATATGAGACTTGAATTTAGAGTTGACCCTTTCGCATACAACATATTATTCTCATCATATTATTCTCAGTGATACTCACCCACCTCAGGCATCTTTGAGTGCCTTTGAAAAGCGCTATACAAATGTAATGTATTATTATTATTATCATCGTACGGTTTCAACTGAGCCATAAGACTGTTTTTGATCTTTAACACGTGATGCGACGAGGAAGCTGTTTTAAAGGATGTGATCAAGTTACTGCAGAGTGTATTCTATAAGCAGTGGCTGCTGACAGCTCCATATGGTAATGTTTCCATGCTGCTTCTGCCCCGAGGCTGTGATTCAAACATATTAAGGTAGTCTGTTATTTCAGATCTTAAATCAGAAGCCTTATGAATTTTTTATCACACAGTGCCTCGTAAAATCAGTTGACTTGGGGAAATGGTGCCGTTCAATGAACAAAACCTTAAAGATCGTATCCGTCACAACATCTGTAGCTCAGCAGTTTAACTGGCAGCGAAACTGATGATGCATATAGGAAGTATACCATCTCTATCTGCACCTCCTTCCTCAAATATTATGCCTGTGTTTTATCTCTCTCTGCAGCTGGCTGACACTCAGGAATTCTGAACAATACCAAGGGATTTCCTCCTATCAGCAGCTTATCCAATCGTGTGCGCCCCTTCACTGTAGCCTGACAAGATGTTAAAAAAATCCTTGACAATGGGATTAATTAGCCCTGATTTCAGCATTTACTGCTTTCTCAGAAACCAATTCGAAGCATTCAGTCCAAATCTGAATTGATATTAGGAACTGTATCCATGGCTTAAAAGAGTGTGGCACTGATGTGACAGTTGATCAGTTCGGCATTTGGTTGCTGCTACACAGTTCAACCATGTTCTTGTCCTGTACCTGTTGGCCCTGTGATGGACTGGCGACCTGTCGAGGGTGTACCCTTAGAACTGTCATCAAGCAATTTGACTAGAACGTCTGGGTGTCCATTCTAACTTTTTAATGGACACCCTGCAGCCAATCAGAATTGAGAATTCACCCAGTCCATGGTATTATTAATAAATACTGGATATATATTTATGAATATGAGTATGTAGGATGAATGATATGTACATTGTATGTTTTACATGTTATTTACTGTAACATCATAACTTCTGGCCATTCAGCCACTACTCAGTAGAATCTACTGCATTGTTTGTTTGGTGCTAATAAACAAATATTAGCATGCTAACTCAGTAAATTGCCAAAATCACATCACATGGTATCTGTAATGTCTCTCCCAAAAATCTCATTGTTCCCTTCAACTCATAAAAAATGCTCCAGCCGTAGACTCCTGACTGGTTCTAAATGTGATCGTATAAGACCTATTTTAACTTCCTTTGAGTGGCTGTGTCGTTAAGGGTTGATTTTTAAGATACTTTTAAGAACTTTTAAGGCTTTGGTCATAAAGACAGAGAGAACAGGCAGACACACTGCCTCAAGCCTTAAATCTCTACCAAAGTCTTGGCTTAAAACCAAAGGACTGACTATAAATTGGCCTGAAGACCATGAAAGACTCTTAATTCTTAGTTTAATTCTTTATCTTTGCTTTCTGCTTTTGGTTTTAAATTCCCTTGTCCATTATATTGACTTTATTGCTTTAACACGTTTGTAGTTCTCTCTGCTGTTCTTGCGTCTCTTGTCTCCGTCTTATATTGCTTTGTTTGCACAGCACTTTGAGAAGTCCTATATAAACAGTTTTATTAAAAAAACTAAGCTGGTGAACATGATGCTACATGATATTACATTTACAGTACATCAGCATCTTACATAGCCGGCTGATGCACTTAGCTCAAAGCATCACTGTACCAAAGCACAGGCTTGCAGAGCAGCTAGCATGGCCACAGACCCTTATGCTGTTTTCTGTTTCTCAGTCTCACAGACAAACAGCCTTAGTGTGAGCCTCCTCAATAATGTGTGGCGTGTTGATTGAATGGGGGTGTGCTTAAAGTCGCTGCGCTGTGCTGACCTCTGTGGGCACAGCTGATCACTGTTGAGCAGCTTGAACCAAACCGATATTTGCGTTCCTGAATTATATATCACATGCAGATGAAGCTAAACTTAGTTTGTCAAGAAAAAAGTCTCTGATGCATAGTGGCATCCTACTGCTAGCTGTATTAGCGTTACAGCTAATGAGGTGCAGTACAGCATCAGTGCAGCACCACGGGGAGTCCCAGAGATGTAAATACATTGACCAACCTCCGCAGTGCAAGCGTCTCCTGTTAGTGCTGATGGAGGAGATAACTGACAATTTACTTACGGACCAGATCAAAATGGTTTTCCAAGAAATTTATATTCTGATTTTAGATTTTCTGAAGTGAGATATTAACATACATTTCCTTTGATCCATAAAATTGGATTTTACCAATAGCGAGAAAAAAGGTTATGAGATAATTAGAGTCAGGGCGTGACCAGACGTCATCTGACGTATGGTCATAATTTGTTTTGATGAGTGACTTACCTAACATAGTTGAGAGCTGATGGCACTGCAAGTGAAACACTGTTCATCTTACTTTTCTCGTTTCATATATTGAAGAGGGACTGAAGCCTCACACTGGTAAATGTCACCTCAAACAGATGACACCCAGACACCCAGAGCCTCACACACTGAGGAGTTTAACCGGCTTTCACTGCTGTTTTTTCTCTGTAGCTTGGTGGTTGTTTGTTCTCATTAAATGAATGGCAACCTTGTTTTGCAAGGCCATTATGGTAAGAGTAGCACACTAATGTAACATCACACCAGCCTCTTTACTCCCAGAGAGCAGGCTTCCATCGTGCTCATCTCTCTAACACTCAGCGGTGATCAGAGGGTCACTGCTGAGTGTTTGGTTTTGCGTCAGTAATGTTTGTTATCACCACTGGTCCAATGCAGAAAATTAAGTGATCCATCCATTGACCTGGCTGTGAATAGAAAACACAACATTTGTTGTTAAATCTCACACATCCACATGCACATGCTCCAAATTAAGCTCATGTTGTCCAGCGGCAGCAGCAGCTCTGTGGGGGGGCAACATGTGGTGGACATAATTTCAAGACATGAATGTCTGTCTATCCTTCAGTCAAGAAGTAGCTACAACTCTGCACAGATGTAAGATGAAAAGCAGTCAACTGAAACTGACTGTTATTTAGATAATGAATTTAAGCTGACAATTTATTAGAAAATAGAAATAGAAAATGTTATTTCAACATATTATCTAATTCTGTTGTGTAGGTTGCTAGAATATAACTGACTGACAGCTGGAATGAAACCTTTTAGTTTAAAGTTGAGTTTGGCTTTGACTAATGTGTTTTGGGCTTTAGTGCCACTTAAACCTACCTGCACTATTCATTATGAAAAGCCACGCTGCACATTTAGTCTCCTGCTGGAAATTTGTGATTGTTCATGATTGTTCATTCACGAAAAGACCCTTGTGGTTTGGTGCCTGATATTTTTCATTGAGGGCGTGTGAATTATAAATTTTGATTTAACCTCCTACATGTATTGAAATCTAGAGATAATTTAGCAAAGTGCAGTTGAAGAAAACAGACGTTTTATTTTTATCCCTCCAGAGTTGTACACACCGTTGCTCGGTTACATAAGCGTAGTTTTTCATGTGAGTCACACCGCACATTAAAGCCATAACACAGAGATGATTTTCTGTGTTGCTGCAACAAATTATCATGTGCGTGATACACATGACATGGCTGTTGAAATCGCCAAAGGGCAAACTCTGGCAATTAAGTCTGAAATTCATTATAATGCAGATCAGCTTATTTTTGCTAATACTGAACCAGGAGTGAATGACCAAAATTAATAAGTAAAAAACTGATTAAAGTGAGAAGCGTGTTAAACATCCTAAATGTATGTATGCTTTAGCTACCTTTATTGACTTATTATTTTAGATTTAATACTAATAATCCCCTCATTAAATGTGATGTTTGCATTTACTTTTGAGAATTGAAAAAAATCAGGGACCAGTGTTCAGCGCAGGACTGAACAATCAGAAAAAAAAGAGAAGAAATATGCAGAATAAGCTTTGGGCTGATTTTCGACTTTCCTTCTGTCAAAAAGACGTTTCCATCTGCAGAGCTGCTGCTTGCTGGATGTTTTCTGTTTGTCACACCGTGAAAATCCAGCAGACCTTCAGTTTCAGAAACACTCAAACCGGCCTGTCAGACATCTTTTTTTCCCCCCCTCATCCTGATGTTTGATGTGAAGGTTAACTGAGGCTCCTGACCTCTATTTACATAACTCTGTGATTGTGTGAGTGACTGCTACATCATGGTCAGAGGTTACCATTCAATCTAAACAAGCTAGGAGTGTGGAGCTTGGCTGAGATCATCCTGGAGGATTATAATGACCATCCTGGAGCTCTAGCTTTGCCAGACACTCATCTCATCACACTACGCACGCACACGCACGAGCACACACACACACACACACACACACAATGGAGTATCACCATGGGGCAGTTTTATGTTTAGCCAATCTGTCTGTGTGTGTGTGTGTGTGTGTGTGTGTGTGTGTGTGTGTAGAGGCTCTGTAACAGAAGCTGCCTGTTTGCTATGAGTAAAGTGTGACTGTAGCCTGCAGCAGTTCACCTGCTGCTTGAATACAGGTTTTCTCTAAGTGGGAGTTTAATAGCACTGAACTCTCCAAAGACACTCAGGTGTCGGACAGATCTGTCCAACCACAAATCTGCCAGCCAAGATTAAAAGTACACCATGTTACCCACTGTATACAGTGGTGGATGTTTGTCTGTTTCCTCTGTGAATTGTGATTGTGCTTATTCAACAATTCAATAATGTTAGGACATCTTTACATATTTGCTGTAAGTAAAACTGTGGCTGGAGAGATAAACAAGCCATTTTACCATTAGAGTAAGAAGTGTGCAGGTTTTATCAGAAAAAGTGAAAATGCTAATTAGCCCTCTAATTTGTATCAGAGTAATTACATGGCATGACCCACTGCAGCAGCTTTCAAAGTGCGAGGCGTTTCCAGCCCCAGGGGGGTTACAGAACAGAACTTCTCCGGGCTGTCACCAAACTTTAGAAGATTTAAATGACAAGTCTGCAGTCTTTCAGTCCTGGTTACCACTGAATGTTAAAGGGGACATATTGTGGAAATATCAGTTTTTGAAGGCTCTTTAATATATTTGGGTGTTTGTCTTGCTGACAAAATAATCTGTAATGTGCAGGCTCCCTAGGTTGAAATCCATGTGGTTCCCAAAGTTGTAAGACAATGATGTCATAAGTTTTCAAGTTTTGCATAATACCACCCCTACCTGTGAGTACCAGTACCAGTCGAGGGGGCGGGGCAAGCAGTGGGTCATTTGCATTTAAAGGGACAGGGCACTGAAACCAGCCGTTCTGAACATGGCTGTTTTAAGCGGATGAAAAGAGCTGTGATGTTTGATCCTTGGGGTATTTTGACCGAAGCATGTCACAGACATGTCTTTAAGACAACTGGGAACTATTTTTATTTGTGGGAGAAGGACATGATATGTCTCCTTTAAGTTATGGCTCTCTCCTCACTCATTGATAGGAGCCATGTTAGCAGTAAGGAACTGCTCAGGGGCCTTGCCATGATGGCTGCTGAGCATTAAGATTTGACTGTGGACAGGGTTAGCTTTTTAACATGCAGACTAAGCAGATATCTCTGCAACACAGACAGCACATGGATGTCTTTGACATAACACCAAAACTGGTCTTTCTTCTTATTCTCCAGATGTTTTCTATGTTTTCAGCTAATATATAAACTTATCACATCATTCAGACTTAATCCTTAAATATCTTGTGCCACAATCTGCGTTAGCAATCACTTCCTTACTTCCTGAGAGACTGATTGATGTGACGCTCTGGTTTACATCCCCTCATCCCCAAGCACAGTTATGGAGAGTGTATTAAGGAGACAAAAGGACACACAATAGAGGTAACACACGAGTAGATTCTGTGTGGTACATTAGCATGCCTGTACATGACTGCATGTGGCAGCAGCAGCGAGGTTATTAAGCACCAGCATCTCCTCGCAGGAACAAACCGTGATTGCACCGAATTACATACTGTTGTCAATTTCCCTGAATAGGTCCCATTACAGAGGAGTCATTCACTGAATGATGTTTAATTGGGGGTAAACAAAGTGGTAGCATTCCCATGGGGTCCAATGGAGTGATTTTGCTGTTTTTCCACTGTCTGTATTACACAAATAGACAGAAACGTTTGGTCGGACAGTTTCAGGCCAAAGTTGAAGCTGGAACCAGTAACAGGATTATAATGGCTGGGATTAGGATATACAGTTACAGCTTCAAATGAGAACAATTGACATTTTTGGACTGTGCATATACATACACTTGCATCAGCATGCTCATGCATAATTCTCACTG
Source organism: Selene dorsalis (assembly GCA_900303245.1). Lineage (NCBI taxonomy): Eukaryota > Metazoa > Chordata > Actinopteri > Carangiformes > Carangidae > Selene > Selene dorsalis. Next base: position 10,152 of record OMNW01025324.1, read on the forward strand.
GACTTGGAAAGATTGACGGTTTCGGCACACATTTATAGAATCTACATATAAAATTTACATATAAAAGCCTCATTGTCCTCATTGTCCATAACATTATAGTGAATAAATGAAAGACAAAAAAGCCACTTGAAGATGATTCTGCAGACCAACTTTCAGAAAGCGGAAAATAAATTAACGATTGCCAAGGTACTTTAATGCTGCTTTATTTGGATCTTTGGTGGAAAATGAAGAGATTCTCAAACTTGCAGTGTTGTGGTTAAATGTGACACATGTGTAGTTTTCCTGTTCTAAACAACTTGAACACAGCAGTCATATTTAGTTGTGGACCAGAACAACTACATAGAAACCCTTAAAAGGATGTAATCTTGATCTTGTGTATCGACGTTGTTGATAATGTGAATTTGAGTTTGTCCAGTTTTGGAAACCAAGAGCTGACCTTGATCGGACCCAACAACAAGGCGAACTAGCTCGAGAACAGACCAAGGTCTGATAGAGACTAAGACCATATGAGACACTTTACTAGACACAACCAGACATTTAGCAGGCTGAAATATTATCTAATGGCCGCAACATATTTTCCTATATTCAAACGACAGATTTGAGCAGACTCTAAACATTACTGTATACCAAATCCATCCACTGCAACAAACTAGCTGCATATCAACTATTGCACAATACCCTGTAGATCCAGCAGCTTACTTGTAAGCCATAGCGAACAAGACGGAGGGTGCAGACATATAGTTATAGCGGCGGCAGCAGCATGTACGCAGGTAACATCATTAGCTTGACTGTTCACGGTGCAGGTCATTCACCGGCTGGACCATATGCTGCCCAGACCGCCTCAGTATTTTCTGGTTTTAAAAGAGATGGACGGTCTAGATGGACAGATTGGGATTTCCTCAAAGATTGCCCCTTGTGAAGTGGATGAGACAGTCCTGAAAGGGGGCAAACAACATCATAGAGCACGGTACATTTGTTTCTCTTGCCCACACCTCCACTGTCTGCTGCAAAAATAGCAATTATGTTGCTTGTGGGTTGATTGGCCTATCTGGTAGAAATCAAATGACTGACCACAGACATAAAAATCACAAAAAACAGATGTACCTACTTGTAGCCAGATTAAGGACACATTTTGCCTGGAACTGGATTTTTCTTTTTTGCTACCCTAATAAGATTGATTTCTCACTTCTCTCCTTTCAACAGCACCACTTGAATACAATGGAGACCACATCAAAGAGTGTGTCTGATGTTGGCCAAGAATACCAGAAATTGAATGACCTTTGGCCATTACAACTTCAATAACAATAGTAAATGTCATTTTCTGCTTCCAGCCTTGACAGTAACCTTTCCTTAACAGCAGAGACTAGGCTAATGCAAACCCTGATGCACAGCTAAAGCAGTTCACAAAGTAGAGAAATATGATTTAGGAAGATATTATCCCCAGAGGCCATCAGGTGTGGTGTGTGTAGAGTAAATGTAAATCTGGACACACAGCAGAATGTCCTCCTGTATTCACCAGGAGTTTCCAGCCAGGATGGAGTATTGACTGAAGGTTGGGCTCACCGCTGCATCCTAGCACACTTCAAACAGCTGCTGCTGGTCGGATCGGCCCTCAGCTGACTGTCGGCTCCGGGACACATTTGTAGAACACGTGAGCAGAGTGCATATATCCAGAGCTGTGAGGAATAACTAACATACCTGTGCTGACAGTGAGGATGGAGCAAGGCGGCAGCAGTTTCATTGTGGTGCTGCTTTTTAAAACTTTCAATCCCCCTCATATTGAGAATGCATAAGTGCCAGATGTAAACTGCTCAGTCACTGTCTTTGCTAAGCTCACATATGAATATCAGTTCCCTCTGGGAATGAAAGAAGTGAACACCCAGATATTCATAATGAAAACACTTTGAACAGGCTGGTTATCCTTTGCAGAGGGACTGTTTCTGTGATGTATCATCCACATTTTCCTACTCATGTCTGTGATGATTTAGTATGCAACATCTGGCAGCCCCACCCCCCTCCGAACCCATGATCCCCTGTTCCAGTGTCAGTTTGACGAAAGAGCCACTTGCTTTGATTAATTTTTAATATTCTGGTGCAGAAGGATGTTTACAAAACTGCAAAGTGCTATTTTGCCAAAATGCGTTTCACTTCTAAGTGTTACATTTATTTCTCCTCTCTTTCATTATGTGGGTCTCAGAAGAAGGAGGGATAGAAAGCACCAAAAATGCATTTTTTTCGGATTGTGATGCATTTTCAAAAACATGTTGGTAAAAGTGTCGACACTGGCACAGATGCAGTGACTTGGTACGGTGACAGCAGAAGCGAAATGGGCAGAATTGCCTTAAGAAAGAACAAAAAATGAAATGAAGAAATGAAAAAGAAAAAGAAAAGTCTATCACTGATGCCAAACCTTGACAATAATACTTAATATCCATAAACTACTAACAACAGCAACCAGGCACCTGCCAATCTCTCTAGGCTATTTCATAAAGATAGACACCAGTGATCATTGTTAACAAGATATACACATAGGTACATTTAAACAAGTACCCCATAGACAGTTCAAGCATTTAACAAATGAATGAATGACACGGTAAAATTACATCTGTAATATGAGATTTACTTTACTTCATGACTGAGCACAGCCCTCCTCACAGGTAACAATAGCAGGCCCACACACTTGATGAGGATCTGGTGAATAGAGGAGCTTTTACCTACTAAGGAGGAGTTTATCTATTTTCCTGAATTCGAGTTTTGAGTTCCCGCTGTCTGTCAACAACAAGTATTGTAAACTGGAATCATTATTGTATATCTCACCAAAATAAGATTAAGTCAGTCAGAGTTCAGGGCTTAAGAGGTGGGAGGGAAATGGGCCCGGATCTGGTCCCGGTTCGGGTCCCGGTCCCGGTTCCGGTTCGGGTCCCGGTCCCGGTTCGGGTTCCGGTTCGGGTCCCGGTTCGGGTTCCGGTCCCGGTCCC
>OMNW01025326.1:0-14355 GCA_900303245.1 Selene dorsalis
CTGGGGCCGCGACGGAGTTCTGAGCCCGGACCTGGGGCGGTCTGAAGGAGACGAAGGCGGTTGGCAGGGGCGATGCCCTGTCTCCCGTGCAGGGAGCAGAGCCACCAGCCCGGCCCACCACTCTGCTCCTGTTCAAGGACCATCAAGATGTCACCTTTCCGGAAAGCCAGCTCCTCTGGGCTCTCCGCTGTGTTGTCAAACAGCGCCTTTGCCAGTACCGTCTGAGAGGGAGGAGACAAGAGTGGAAATCATGAGCACAGACCCACTCATTCACAAAGTCACACACATACCAAATAGCCATATGAACGTGGGTTTTAATCAACAGCCAAAATTCACACAAGCTAGTGTCTCACATCTGCACACCACAAACAAACAAGTACATTGACATGGCAATGCTAAGTCAGGGGTATAAATAGGTTGATTGTTTAGAGCTGTTGAATGGAGAGTGAATAGGAGTGAATTGGGAAGATCTCGTAAAATGTCTGTGTTAGAAAAAGAGCTCAGAAATAGGATGGATGAACAAAAAAAAAGGTGGAAAATGCAAAACGTAGCATCATGATTAACTCCAAATTCCCAGCTGTGCCAGTAAATCAGGAAGCAGAGAGAAAAAAGGGGCACAGTCAGGGAGGATCAATGATGAAATGGACAAGAGCTTAATGTTAATGAGGGAGATGAGAGGGAGGGGGGAGGGGATGAGAGGCACATCTGTCCCTTGCTGTTTAGGGTTTAATTGCCAACCCAAAGCCAGAGAGTCAAGACCCCTTTCATTTTCTAAACCAACCCCCTGGGGACAACCAGGCTCAGTTGAGCCATGTGGGACCCCCTTAAAACAGTAATGGAGGCAATGAATGTCCAGATATGGTGACATCATATGGGATCATAAAAACACCCCATTATATTCTTATTACTATTATAATATTGTTACGAATCAGTTTTGATCACATTTGCCCATCACTGTGATCACATTACAGGGAATCGTGCGAATTCATACAAACAAAGAAACAAATACTGTACTTACGGAGACGGACATTGTGGAGAGATTATCAGTCAAGTCTCAGAGAAACTAAAACTCATGCGTCCAGATCAGTCGGGCTCATCCATCTAGATCAGCAGCAGCTCTCGTGGATGTACTGGCCGCCACAGAGTCTCGGTGCCGGGGCACAGCTGCATCTGGGCAGGACACATCTCAGGGTCCGGGTGCGTCGTCGGCCGTCTTCATTAGGATCCTGTAAATCCACGCAGAAATGCTTTTCATGCCCCTTTCCCACGGATAATAAGTAAACACATCCAGACTCACTCACGGCACATGTGAAATGAAAGGTAGGTAGGTAGGGAGTCAGCGGCAACACCTGTCTGTCCTTTCCACGCCCAGGAACGTTACGTTAAATGCGGCCAGTTCAGAAAAAGCTAACGTTGACTTAACAACACAGACAAATGGGTGGTGAGGTCTCGCTATCTCAAATATCATGAACAGCTGAATGCTTAACCACCTTTCAACCAGCTTATATTGTAAATAATTTAAAGAGTAAGTACCGTTATGCAGTGTGGTATGTTGCCGCGGCCTAGCTACTGACGCTAGCTCGGCAGCGTTAATGTTAGCCCCGTTACCGCTGGTTATCTTCTTCTTCGCCTGCTAACGCTAACGTTCGCTTCACAACAACAATGGCACCGCCGGGTAAAACCGTTACAGCCGAGTTGTTTACTAGCCGACGTTAGCACCCAAAACTGTAGTTATAAAATAATTACCTTGTTTTTTTCCTTATCGCCGATAAACTTCGTATCGGCGTACAGTCTGTGATACGTAAAATCACTTCTTTTCAAGCGTGAAAATCTGTGGCCATCGCCGTTCAATCATCTTCGGCGATGACAACAAAATGATCTCCGCCTCCTCAGAGGCACGCGCGGTCCGCTGATCTCAAAGCGTTACGTGCGTGTCGGCGCCAGCCGTTTAGACCGATCCTGGATCTGTGAAATCGCACAGGTAGCCGCAGCCCGGGGAACAGCGTTTACGTGATTGGCTCGTTTTCTTTGGGTTGCGTTTACGGGCCATGGTATTTTGCCAATACTCAAATAACTAACGTCTAAACTAAAAACACATGTACGCCCAGTTACTACTATCGCGAAATGGTAGAATACATTTTACAATATCTTAGCAAATTCTTAGTATTTAAACAGACGTTGATGTTGTATTGAATCAAACAACCACCGAATATGAGTGACTGATTGTTGGAGGCTTTTATTTTGACAGCGGGATTTGTATCCGGAAAATACTGGGTACGGCGACACATGAATCGTCGTTAAGTCCAAGGTCCTGGTACTATACTCTGAGGGTATTTTTTGACACATTCCTCATCTGTGCAACCTCGTGTTCAATTTTGCATGAACGGCAGGGTGAGATAGTGCTCCCGATCACATTTGCACAATTGTTTACCACTAGGTAAAGCATAAACTTGAACTGTGTTGTACGAATCTGCCTTGTAAACACCAATTAAGTTTCTTTACATTGCTGTACCACGAATCGTTGAGTGTATAATGACTTTAAAAAGGCTGATTTAAAGGTGTTCTCTACTCCACACACTCCTTATTCATCGTATTACCCAGCTGCCATAACTCAAGTGACCTCTGCCCTAGTTACCCACTGTTTTCATAAGGAATACCACTAACTCAGAATCTCTATTTACAGGTGATGTTGAGGAGTGTTTTCAGGTGCCTTAGGACCAACCCTGCTGCTGGCCAAAGAAGTATGTCTCAAAGCAGCCTCGCTGGAAAGGTGGCCATAGTCACAGCCTCCACAGACGGGTAAGAATCATGTTATTTGCCCCTGTGTTGCTCATTTTGCTATGAAAAACAAAAATCTGGACAATCTCAGACTCTTGTGGTAAAGTTGCATGTCATTAAAAACGGCAAATTCATCTTAATAATAATAATTACTATAGGCTTAATCTAATACAGAGATCTCCTGCCTTCCCCAGCATCGGTCTGGCTGCTGCACAGGCCCTGGGAAAGAGGGGAGCACATGTGGTGGTAAGCAGCCGGCGACAGGCCAATGTGGACAAGGCAGTAGCTCTGCTGCAAAGCCAGAGCATCCAAGTGACTGGAACCACATGTAATGTTGGCAATGGGGAGGACAGAGAAAAACTGGTTCAACTGGTGAGTCACACCCTCAGGGATACATCTGCGGTCACAGTATATAGAGTTTACAGATAAATGGTAAAGTGGACATAGTTGTATTTTTAATTTTACACATCATGAGTCTCTTTTTACTCATTATCTCATTCTGTGTCTGGAGCAGACTCTGGAGAAGTGTGGGGGTGTCGATATCCTGGTGTCCAACGCAGCAGTCAACCCTTTCTTTGGAAACATCATGGACTCCACAGAGGAAGTCTGGGACAAGGTACACAGCACAAATGAAGCCAGAGGACTCGTTTATAAACGAGTCTGAGGTTTGTGTTCTTCATGCAGGCTCATTTGTGGGATCATTTTAGAAAGTCATGTATCATTTATCCAATTTGTTTGAAACTCTAGATCCTGTCAGTGAATGTGAAATCAGCCTTCCTCATGACCAAGTTGGTGGCGCCTCACATGGAGAAGAGGGGGTAGGTGACAAAATGTCACACAGTTTATGCAAGATCCAAACAATAAAGGCCGTAAAACTTTAAAGGATCTGTATTTTTCTTTTAGAGGGGGAAATGTAGTGTTTGTGTCATCAGTGGCCGGATACCAACCAATGCAGGTCAGTGGGAGCATATTACTGCATTACTAGGGTTGTGTCTTTCATCCAACTTTGCATTTATTCCACTGTCAGGCTGCTGGACTGTGTTGAAGCTGGGAAGAAACCATGTTTTCATTCTGTCTGGTCTCTGCTCTGTGTTCCTGCAGGCTTTGGGTCCTTACAGCGTTAGTAAGACAGCCCTGTTGGGTCTGACCCGGGCCCTGGCCCCTGAGCTGGCTCAGAGTAACATAAGAGTCAACTGCGTGGCCCCTGGAGTAATTAAGACTCGCTTCAGCTCTGCAGTGAGAAAACACGTTTTTCTCTTTGTCTCATTCACTCAAATCCTGTTTTCTTTGTTAATTTGCTCCTGATGAATATCTATTAATGTAATATTTAACTTTACTCTCTTTCAGTTATGGCAAAATGAAGACATCGTGGACGAGTTCAAAAAGCAGCTCAGCATAAAAAGGTGAACTTCATATTCACATGGCAACTTGTCACTAATATCCTGTGCTTTTCACACATATATTGATAATTTATTGATGTAATATTTTCGTCTTTTCCTTCAGAATTGGAGATCCAGAGGAAATCGGTGGAGTGATTGCCTTCTTGTGCACTGACGAGGCTTCTTATATCACAGGAGAGACAATCACAGTGACCGGAGGGATGAGCTGTCGACTCTGAGCGTCCACTGACAACAAAACTAATGTGTACTGTACTCTAACTGTGTGTGTTTCTGTGTAGATTATTTTTGGCTGTATTTTGATTTCCTCCACTATTCTGAGGTATCACATAACTTTGGATTACTGCTTAAATTTCTCAGATGTTTATAATAAATGATTTCTAATCAAGATATCAGATAATACATTTTTTATTTACATAAATATATATTCAACTAACAAACCTAGGTGTGCCATTTAAAAAAAAATGGATTCACCTAATGCGACCATTAGTTTGTTATCTCTGTGCACTTGTCTGCGAAGTTTCCTAATGTGATTTGACACTTTTAAAGCAGTGAATGAAATATACAATAACACAAAAGGTGACAAAAATTATAGCGACACAAAAAACTTTATTAACTGAACATAATACAGGTTATAAACTTTTATAAAAACGTATGTATTTGTAACAGATTTCTCTAATTTTTATTTACAAAAACTGTACAGTAACATTTTAAAATCAAAGGTTAATTAGCATGATGTTTTTCAAATAATCAGGGCTTGTTGTCCATGATTCAAGCACAACCAGACTATAACACAAAAACAAAGATAACCAACAGAAAAATGTCCATCTAAGCCACCGCTGCTGGTGGATTTCATTCAATTTTGCTTGTCAGACAATTTAATGTAGCTGGTGGAGACATCCAGCTTAAAGGTGTCTGAAGGTTCATGTCATCACCTGCGTTTACTGCCAGCAGACAGGAAGTCCCGCCGCATCATCCCGGGTTTCCAGAACTCCCTCAGGGTGGGAACGTACGTGCCGTGTTTGGTCTTGTAGTAGCGCTTCATGAACAGCTGAGGGAGACAGACAGTCAGAAAACACATTAGAGCAACTAACGGAGATTATTTATTAAATCTTTCAAGAACTTGCTATTTTTTTTTAAATACGTACAATATGACATTTGTTTGAAATCACCAAACATACAACCACATTTGCTTTTATGCATTTGCAAAGAAAAGGTGGACTCTCCCTATAATAAACTTTTTTTTTTTTACAGTTCTCTCATTTGAACAGACATACCCTGCCTTTAAAGTTCTTCGTCGCTTCATCCTCAGAATCAGCGACGTAGTCTTCACCGTCTCCAGAAACGACCGTTAAGTCTAAATTTGAAAGTAAACGCAGTTTGTGTTTGTGAAGATTCTTAAAAATCCCTCTGTTTGGTTTTTCAAGATTTGTTAATTCACCTGCATTGCTGCGCAGTTGGGGAGATCTGCTTACACTTGGTAAAACAGGATGATTTCTGTCAAATAGAAACAACATCATTAAACCGTTAAGTCATAGTTCAATAGCTGATCATTCACTGTAAATGCTATTCATCTGCTTTACCAGGAGTGTTTACAACAGACATCCAAGGAGTTATAAAGGGACAACATAATATAATATAATATAATATAGGATACATACATTTTAAATGACTAATGACATCTCACAGATACAGACAAAACAATAAAAACAGTTGTTCTTCTAAGATCCTTCTTCATTTATTATACACAACTGTATGTGTCTTGTACGGTCAACTTAAAATGTCTGACCCATTATGAGATTTGAAACATCAGCAAACCAGAATATCTGTTCATATTTATAATTTAATAAAATTGATTGTTGTTTACAATAACCCAAGACAGAAATGAAGAAAAGCTAGTCACTAATATCCAGCAGGAGAGTTTCTTTAAAGCTCCAGGCTGAGCACGCACTTGACTACAACACTAACACGTCATGCTGAGTCAAACTGTCTCTTACTCTTTATCATCCAAGCCTGAAGTGTCCGAGTCAGACTTTTGAAGTTGGATGCTCGTGCTTTTACGCGTTGGTGTTTTGACCGGTGACTTCCTCCTCTGAGTCTGTCGCTCCTTACATGTGGTTTTAGCATCAGCAGAGGCCACTGATAGTTTTTTGACAACAACACTGGGCTGACAGGTCAGACAGGATACGAAGATGGAGCAGAGGAACGGGTCATTGGGGAGGTTGAGGGTTTTGACGCCCAACTGGCTCATGCAGGTCGCCAGATCTTCTCTGATAACGCTCTCTTCCTCGCTCTGATCACCTCGACGCTGCCTGATGCCACTTATCTTCTTTTTCTTGGATCTGGTTTCACCTAATTCGTCGTCGTCGTCGTCCTCCTTAGATTCACTTTGTCCTTGTTTGCGTTTAACTCCTTTGCTTGTTTTTGAGGTGTTCCTCTCCTCCTCCTGCTGTACTTCCTCCTCTTTCTCCTCATCATCACTGGCTTTTTGTCTCTGTTTAACCAAAGTGAAATCAGAGTCCTCTTTTGGGCCCGACCTCTTGGTTGTTGCATCTTTTGGGCTGGCTGACTCTTCCCCTCTCTGTGTCCTTTTTCTAGAAGAGATCATGACCGGCACATCTTTGTTAGAAATTATTCCAATAACAGGCTTAATAACTGGTGTTTTGCCTCTTGTCTGTGTGCTGTCAGACTGGTCCGCAGTGGACGGGTCAGCTCCTGATGGCTGTTTTGAGGTTACCCTTCCAGACGGTGGCAGAGAGAGTGAATCCAGGATGGAGTCTCCCATGTTTGGAGGGAGAGATGCTGTAAAAAGTAAAAAACACAACTGGAATTATTACAAATCTGCACCAAAACTCACGCTGTCATAGTTGTATCGGCAAAATGTCCGCTCCGTCTAACCTGCTAATTCAATATGACCAAGACAGGTTTGATGCTGAAGCAAAATGTTGAGGAGCTGAGGCTGGGTGGCGGACCGTGCACACTCCTCCAGGACGGGTGGGGTATCACTGAGCCACGACACAGTCTAGACAGTATAGAAACTGTGTTAAAGCAGCAATGAAAAGAGCGATACATCAATCAAACTTGTATTAAAAGAACGTGGGCTGCGCTCAAACACATGCTCTACCTGAGCTAAGTTGGGAACTGGAAGCAACTGATCCAGTCGAATCAAAAACTCCCACAGCAGCTTCTCCAGCTCCTCGTCAAACTTTGGCCCATATTCCACAGGAAACTCTTCCTGTCAGAGGAAAGAGTAACAGTGATTAGTCACTACGGACTAGCATCCATCACCTGAAGAGACCACAGTTATGTGACTTGGAAGGAGAAGGACTCACCTTGTAGAACTGCTCTCTCTCTGCTGGGTCTTTTAGCAGCGTCTCAATCAACGAATGGAAACTTTCCACTGTTCTCATAATTTTTACATCTTTCCTCTGGAAGACGGAGAACATAAAACATAAGATTTACCGTCATACTTAACCAGACAATCCTCTGGAACTCCTACAAGTATTTAAACTGTATACAGATGGTAAAACAGAAAGATAATTCAGAGACTTCATAATGAAATAATGTTTTCTGGGATTGTCTTTATTGTAATTTGAAAACACTTCTTAAATTGTATTGTTTGCATTACACTGAGTGGTTTTTATCACTTTGTCAGGAACCTTTTCCCATACTTTAAATGATTTATGAATCCATGACATAATATAATCTGTGTTAAGGTGTTTCAGTATGTATTCATCTCAGTGAAATCCTGTGGTGGAGTCTCTGTTTACTGTGACAAAAACGGTGACGCAGTTTGTTGTGAGATTTTGAGTATTGAATAAAACTTACCACAGTGGAGTTGGAGGAGGATGAAGGTGCAGCCGGGGCACGGATCCTTTTCAGGTGAGGCTCAATCACCTTCATATCTGGCTGTCTACAGCAGAGCTCCAAGATCAGCTGCAAAGAAGAAGAAAGATGGTGGGTCAGTACAGAGCCACGAAATGTGACAGTGACACACACAGAGATTGGTGTTGTATTGTAGGAGTCATGAGTAGAAAAGGCTGGTCTCTCCTCACCCGTCCTCTCAGCCCCAGGGCCAGTTTCCCCTGGTGTCTGACGGTGAGCAGCCCGGGGACAGACTCACAGGCCGATGTCACGAATTCCTCCACGACCCCGTACTGCATCACGTCCCTCTGCTTCAGCACCTTCCAGAGAGCCGCGGACACCAGGCGCACGGGCGGAGCCAGAAGCTGAAGTGCAGCAAAGGGAAGGCTGACATCTGGGCCGGAGACAAAGCACAGGGCAGCGGGTATCATTCACAGCTGCTCACCGTCACCTGCTGGTCTCCGGCGGCTGTGGTGTAGCAGCCCTGCTACCAGCTGTCAGAGACGCCACCCCGCTGTGGCATGCCCCACATTGTATTTTTACACTCACCGGGCTCCTTGGGTTTTCGTGTGGCCATAACACCGAACCGGTCCGAAGCAGCAAAACCGCGGACGGTTGACTGAAGGTTGACCGAGCAGACGCTGACGTTAGGAAACTAACGTTAGCTTAGCAACTTCAACAAACTGCTACCGGCGGAGGCTTCAATAACAACACGGAACTAACAGTCAACACTGGGCGCAGTTGTTTATAAAAATGCTGCCGAGGTGGTGTTTTCTAACTCTGGAGACGACACGAGCTACTACCGACACATTAGTTTCGTTACTGTTGTTGTCCACCCGCGAGAAACAAAGCTAGAGAGGCTCCTGCTGAAACTTCTGCTTCTCATCCTCCCGCCTTCACTGGGAATCACGTCGCTCGCTCAATGCGCTTTTCTGCGTGTCCCGCACGGGCGGTGCTTAAGGCATCGCGAGGAAAGCACATCGGCGGAAAGGAGGAAACTCCGTCCTCACGTACACTTTAGTGATTTAAACAAGCGCACCCAGTGTCGCAACCCGGATATAACGTAACGTCAGGCGCCAGGTTTTGCCTCTGCAGTTGACGTCTCTTTTATTTACTTATTTATGTTTTATCAGTTTACAAAACCATAGAAAAACAAAATAAAAAAAGTAAATAGGACGACGTGAGGAATAGTATACCATGTAAGGACAATACGAACACAAAATATTTACAAATACAACGAGCTGGAAAAGCTAAACTAACTAAATAAATAAAGATACAAAAAATTTATGAAAAACTGGTAATTTATGTTAGATGGTCAGTAAAAAACACGACTATCAGATCTTTGAAAACTTTAAATAACAACAGCCTCAGATATATATATCAGTCGAGCTGAAGTGGTAATAAATCTGTTTTGTCAGACACACAGAAACACACACACATGCACACACATAAGCCAGATGAACTTTGCCCTGTGCTGTTCTGTATGTGAGTAATCACCAGGTTCATAGCAAAGTCCAGTTGCAGTTGTTGGATCAAACACAAGAACTAAAGACATTATTAGAGTCTGTGGCACCAAACTCTGACAACAGACCAACACTGTGAGGAGAGACAACGAGACACGCACGAGAATGGATACCACATCTTCATTTATCAAGTAAGTAGGTGTTTTGATATGATGAATGATATCGTGTGGAGGTTGATCATGAAAACAAATCACCAGTTAATGTAGATTGGACATAGAAAATAAGTGATTGACTCAATGATATAATGTGTAATCTTCAAGTCTAATCCTGTAATGATGTCCAGAGGACTAGTAACAAACATTTCAGTCAGATATGAAGAAACAGGATTTTAGACATTTGCTTTTTTCACCACTGAATAAGATAACAGGTAAAAACAAAAGAAAAAACAGGTGAAAGTCAATATGTCAATGGAAATAGATGATAGAGTGTGATTCAATGGAGAAAAATCTTTGTATGGGAAACATTGAATATAAGAGAACTGGCCCTTTACCGTGGCTTCTTCTGCTGTGACAAGTCAAAATGTCTGCTGTCATTACATTTATCAAATGGATGATTTCATCATCCCTCTTGTTCTGTCCTCAGATCAGTAACCAAGCGAGTGTGGTCGGCACCACAGCGGCCTTTCAGAGTGTGCTGTCACAACAGGCAAACCAGGAAGGGCATCACAGCCGGGACCCTGGAGGAGCTGAAAGAAAGGGTGAGGGGGTAATAAAAGTCCAAAAAAAAAGAGATGCAATGACAATTATGCAAGAATGAACCATTTACAGTAATAATGAAATAAAAGTCAACCAACACTGTGTCATTAAGTGGATTGAAAGATAACAATCTTGGAGACACTGGCAGGAAGTAACATTATCTCATGGCCCTGATGATGTCAGACATGATTGTATGAGTCAAGTAGATGAGGTGGATTAGGCATCAGGTGGATTTATTGCTGTTTAGGAGATTGGAGCTTGTTTTATTTTCTGTGTGTAAACGCTGACTGTTGTCTGTGCTGCAGGTATGCCAGGCGCTGCTGCTGTCCCTGTCTGCTGTGTCTCTGTCTCTGGTTTGCGAGGAGGACAGTACAGAGGTGGACTCCGACGAGTTTCTTATGACGCTACCTGACAACACCACGCTCATGGCCCTGGAGCCCGGACAGACATGGAGACTGCAGCCGGTACGTTTTCCCCCTAAAGAAGCAGACAAGGGCTTTGTACACACATTCTGTCAACTATAGTGGAAGATAAAGCATCATGAATATTTAATATGTGTGTGTTGTTGTTGATCCTCCCAGGGTGCAGTTGTCCTTAAATCTCAAGACCACAGCAAACCAAGGACTGGGAGAGACATAGCTCGAGTCACCTTTGACCTTTACAAGATGAGCCCAAAGGACTTGTTTGGCTCCCTGAGTGTGAAGGCCACATTTCAGGGCCTGTACTCTGTGAGCGCTGACTTCCAGTGTCTGGGGCCCAAGAAGATCCTCAGGTAAGGCGAGGGGTCCGTGGTGAAGGTCATAATAGTCAAATATTCAGATCCAACCCTGCTTCTTTGATATGTGAATTTTAAATAAACTTGCAGTCAATGCCAGTGATTAAAGACTTAATTATTTAACACTGAATGTGACTTGAGTAGATCCCATCCTGTTGTTAATGATTTATCGCGGCCTTGTTTTTCAGGGAAGCTCTCCGCATGGCCTCCACTCTCCTCACGGCTGCCGGACACCTGCTTATCACATCCGCCTCCATGATCCGCCGTGTTATTGAAGGTGCCGAGCTTTGGCAGCCACAGAGGGCAGAGTACACAGCCACCTGGAACTGACGGACCTTAGAGAGACCCAGTTATACGTAACGCAGCGGTCCGATATATCACTGTCGATGTAATGACTTGTAGGTTTGTCTGAGATGTCCTGAATTTATTCTTATCTTTAACCATCTCGTTAGCAAGCCATCGTACTGTTTAATGGATGTGGTGTTTTACCTCCCTCAGATGACAGTAATAAAACACATTTACATACGTTTACATCATATCTGTACATGTGAACAGTGATCATTTTATAAGGAGTCATTGTATGACTGTGCCCCATAGTCTACCCTACCTATGTTTGGACTGCACTTTAGGCTATAAACAGAATATAACACACAGTTAAGAGTAAGAAACTGTCTCAGTATCAGTTATTAAAGATACTTGTGCAATATGTTCTACATAATATCCTGTGATTGTACTATATTTTTGTTCATTTGGTTTGGATTATGAATCTGTTTCTGTCCACTCAGACATACCACTCTAAAATAATGTGGTTATTGTTGTTTTGATCTGAACAAATATGATTGTTAATTTTGAACTTTGTGAATATTTTTGATGTAATTACTCATAAGACGAGTCATGTTGAGCAAGAAGCCGTGAAAGATTTTTATTTTAACAACAATGACATTGTATCAAAGTGCAAATGATGAACTTTTTTTGAAATACAGTGTGTGTATATTGAGGAACATGTTATGTAACCAACAAAACTGAAATACCATAATATCAACATATAACAACATTAAAATCTGAATGAAGAAAACAGGGAAATTCAAACTGTGGCATCATTTATTCTGTGGTGGAACCTCCACACTTTGGAGTGTTTTCTCTTGCTGAGCACCTCCTCTTCCTGTTTGCTGAGCGGCGGACCTTACGCATGTCCACATGTTGCCAGTAGCTGATGTTAGAAATCATCTGCTTGTACTGCTCCTCATTCACCCAGGGCGGCTTCCTTTTTTTCACACCGTATCGTGTGTCAGAAAACCACTTCACCAAGAAGTGGCGAGGGAGGCCGGTTGCCATGGCCAGGTAGTCAAAGTCCTTGCTGTTTGGGTACTGGCAGTGACAGAAAGCCGCCCTCATCATCCTCAACTGACTGCAACTGACTGCTTTCAATCCGGTTGGTTTGCAGATGGTGGAGGCATCTGTCTGAGAGGCCTGTTGTGGGATCAGGGTGGATGAAGTGTTGACAGCAGGACTGATGTTGAGGAGCTCCTGCAGCTTGTCAACATCGGTGACCAACTCTGCATGCCCATCTCCTTCTATCCTGGTCTCCATCGCTGGTGTTCCCTCAAAACCAGTGATCATACCAGTGTTGAAGTTGGGGGCGGGGGGAGCGACCTCGGCTCTTTCCGGCACTTTGGTTTGGTCGTCACTCAGCTGAAGTTGAGTGAAGAGCTCACATTGCTTGGCAGGATACACGTTGACATACATGAATTTGTTTGTCGTTTCTGATTGGATGGATTTTTGCCCCTCCCTCTCCACTTGATCCAGACTTCTCATCTCTGCACCTCTCTCCATCATCCCATCATCACCTTGTGTAATCTGCCTCTTTACCACTGTAGGGTGAGTTATCTCCATCCTTTTCCATTTTATGTTGTCTTCCTTGACTTCTCTTTCCATTACTTTGTTCTTTAGTTGATCCTGCTCCATTTTGCTCACCCTGAGATTTTTTCCCGTCATCCCTTTCTCGTTTGCCCTGCTCACCTTTCCTTCCTCCTTCCCATCACATTCTTCTTCCTTTCTCTTCTTCTTCTCTCTTATTTCCTCCCTTACCACCTCACCTAACGTGTTCTGCAGACCTTGCTCACCCTGAGCCTTTCTCTGACTTGACTTGAACTTCCTCTGAACCTCTCGGATGTCTTCATAGTCCCAGCTGATGCCATAGCGGAGCCTCTGCACCATGAACCACACCTTCACTTGGTCTGCGGGCAGGGAGCAGCGCTGGGCCAGGGCCAGTGTCTCTTTCTTTGTCAGGTACGGGGACCTGTCGAAGGCCTTGAGCAGCTCTCCTGCACCATCCAGCTGTGAATTGATCTGGTTTGAATGCACCCAGACCAGCTTCTGACTCTCAGTGACCAGCGGGAGGCACAGAGCACTGTTTTGGTTCATGCTGAACACTGCCATAGCTGTGTTCGTCCCTGCTGAAGTCTCTGCACAAGCACCGGCAGCCTTTGGTCTCAGCCTCGCATCAACCAAATGCCTCATGTTGTAATTCCTCCTGTGAACAACGGAAATAAATAATTGGTTAATCCCCAAAAAAATCATATAATTTAAGGAAAATACTGTCTCAAATTCTTTAAAAACAACTGAAAGACAGAAACTGAGGTAAAAGTCTGTGAACATTTTCCCTCTTCATCATTCACCTGTTAATCAAAGCTCCAGCAAGAATTTTGTAATATCTAAATTAATTGAAATGAAATTTAGATAGTAAACTAAAAAAAAAAAAACGTGCAAAGAACAAGAGGTTCACTAGCTGTAAGGTTAAAACACACGTTTACATATGTTAACTAAGTCACTGACAGCCAAAGTTAGCATTAAAGGTGTTTAATTAGCATGATATTGAGTATGAAACTTACATCACTTACCAGCTAACTTTGAATAAAATGACGCTAGAATTCGACGGCTCTTGTCATTGGCTCACAAAATGTCCGCTACTGAATGATTATCATCAATAATTAATGATTAATTATCCGAATCCGATTCAGTTGATCGAAATTAGCGCCAATGTCAGTGTCGCACCACTTAGCTAACAGTGAGTGAGAGGAGTGAGCTTGCTACGTGTTTGAAATGAGTTTAGCTAATTTTTTTTAACTATGATATTGATTTTTTTTCCATGTCAGCAACAAGAAACTGTGACTTAACTATCCCAATTGAGAAAAGGCGTTGGTAAAAAAAAAAGAAAAGAAAAAAAAGGTTTTATTTAGTATATTTCAGTTTGTTTTGTTGTGATTGTTCAGTGGAACCAGTTTCTTAACTTTATTAAAAATAAAAACAGTATTTGGAGAGAA